>JZKD02S1592565.1:472510-485997 GCA_000966675.3 Picea glauca
GATATTTTTGAAAATAGTCACTCCCACTCCCACTTCTCGCTTCCGCTCCCAACAGCCTTGGCTGTAGCAACTTCCCTGATTTGGTGAATAATAATCCCTCAGGGTACTCCACCCGGCTTGTGGGATTTCAACCCATATATGTGCCATCATGGTCAAATCTGCTCAAACCAAGCCCATCTATCCATCCTCTAAGCTTCCAAGGACATGAGAGCTGATGTCTGAAGGTGGTGAGTCATTGGATGACTCACTGCTCTGCATCACATGTGCCAAAGTCTTGTAATAAAGGCACAACGTCCTGGGTACAAGCCCAAGACATCCCTCAAATAACTAGGGCCATCCAAAAAAAAGAAGAGTATAAGATAGAGTTAGCCAATGTTCACAAGAGATATTAGTCCTTAAAACATGCAAAGTAAGTTGTTACTTAAGATATAAGCCATGTAAACAATTCACCTCAATATTCCCTTTAAGCATCACACCAACCTAGGACCTCATGTGAGCTGGCAAGTTTATGTATGGGAGGGTGTTCATCCAACCCTATTAGGTGTGCTAGCCTAGACAAGAAATAAAGTACCAGGGTAGAAGGATAGGTCCCGAAGGAAGCAAGAGATAAAGAAACACTTCAAGAGTAAGTGTGATAGTGATATGGTTTTAGGGCTTACTGCATTTCTTATGGTGTCATTGAATCCATTTCTATGAGCGCCTTTGTAGAGGGAGCACTTGCTTTCTTGAGATACCCTTATTTGCATTTTGAACCCCTTAATTTGCCTTTTGATACCCAATTGTCATTTGTAAGTCCCCTAAAAAGGGTTTCATGCTTCATTCCTTCATCAATATTTTTACTGGGCTATAGTCCTTTATAATTTGTGCATTCATTTGCATCAAGACGAGTGATTACCATTAGAGGGGGTAGTGTTAGAATTTGTAGCTCGGGCAGGTTCTTCCACACTAGGGGTGTCTAGTAGTGTGGAAGAGGCCCAACTTATGTCTAGACAACACTTTAGTTGGTGGGGACCACTCAAGTCAACTTGAGATTAAATCACAACCATTGGATGTGACTTAAGTTGCCTCAATGAGTGATTAAGTCCCCATCGTTAGATTAAGATCTTGATGAGATGATCCTAGGGCTTGGATTGCATGAGAGAAAAGGATAGGGTTACAAATAACCTAGCAAGCCTCATTATCTCATTACCTCAAGAAGTGAAGCAAGTCGATTGAGAGAGGAGGCACTTGTTAAAGAGGCCAAGCTAGGGCCAACAAAAAATCTAGTGAAGACAAGGGGCCGCCCTCGCTGAGATATAAGACCAAGTCGAGTCTTATCAAGTAGGACAATGAGGCCGAGCTAGGGCCAACAACAAACCCAGTTAAGAGGAGACCAAGTAGGGGTGTGGAGTAGACTAAGCTAGGTCTTACTGGACATGAAGAGGAGACTAAACAAAGATAAGAAGGCCATGACAGGGCCATCAACAAGATGAACCAACAAACAACACAAAAGAGGAATCCGTATGAGTAGTACGGATTTCGTATGGATCGTACTATCAACCAACAGTGGAAAATAAGCCATACTCAGGTCTGGAAATAGTATAGACATACAGATTTCGTATGGATCGTACTATCAACCAGCAGAGGAAAAGAAGCCATACCCAGGTTTGGAAATAGTATAGACAGTGTGTGTATCAACATTTTTGAGTAAAGAGAAACATAAATTCGGGCTATATTACAACTACAATTTTGTTGTACGGTTTCCCTGGGTACAACCTTTGAATGTACAGACCTGTACAGGTGGTATAATCCCTGCAAATATATGATGGGATATATATATATATATATATATATATATAAATGCATAGTCTATTATAAATAAATTGCTCTGTTTATTGTCATTTTTAGAACTTGTAATTTTATTGTGTGGTTGTCTCTAGTATCATGAATACAATGGTTGTAGCTTAGACCTGATAATTAATTTTATCAATTAATTTCTTCCTGGTATCAGAGCCAAGCTTCTGATAGCCCCAAAAATAGGTGTGAATGTGAAGTTCATATCTTGGAGATAGTCCGAGTAGGGCCTCAACATTTTGGAGTAACCAGCATGAAGAGCAAAATCTGGAGCTTCTTTGGAGGTGGATGGACCTATGAAAAAAAGAGAGCAGATTAAGGTCGAGAGGGCTTTTGGTTTTAGGGCTATGTTTAAGTGGCTGTTGCAAGGGGGTAGACTTGTGGCCTGAGGTAGGCCAAATCTGTAACCTGTGGCAAAAGTATAGGACTATAGCAGGGCCATGTTAGGCAGGGAATGAACCTGTGTTTTTTTTGGCAAATTTTAGCCACTGGTTTGAAGGGAGTTGTAGGGTAGTATAGAGGGGGTTGGCGTGGAGCTTTGTTGCAGATTGTGTGGAGCCTTATGTAAGGGAATATTGGAAGGCCTGTAGGCCTATTTTGTTGAACAAGAAGACAACAGGGAGGGTTGAGAGGATCCTGGAGGGCTCAAACCCTCACCCTACATACAATAAAGTTGTGGAAACATATACAGTGGAAGAACACAGGGATTGTGGACCTAAAGAGTGGGTTGTAGCCTAGAAGAAGGCCAGAGGCCTAGTTTGTGGACTGTTATCCCCGATTTCTAGGCATAACTAGGAGATCATGTCTCGAGGCCCACAGGTAATAGACATGGAGTACCGAGAGTAGGATTGACCTGAGCATGGCCCTTGAGGACCCATCTTCTTCTTCTTCATCAAACATGTCCTGTCAGCAACAACATCATCCATCACCTTTAGCTTGGACTTGTATCAGAGAGGACTCTTGATCCATGAGGTAATTGGTCCAGGTATCATGGTATGTGTCATATTTGATCATTCTAACTTTCAGATATATGCATCAAATTTCTTTCATTTCTAATGACTGCTTGGATCTTACATTAACCCACTTGACCAAGGTTGGGGGGATTGATAGGGTACCCTAGCAAGCTTGTACCCATAGGTTTTGGTTAGCCACCTAGGGGGATTTTGAAGAGCCATTGTCTGCTCCCACCATATCATCATTCTTACATCTTATCTCCCACTCATCTATCCCATTCCACTAGTCCGGACATTAGGATGACATGTTTGTGGGGTTACACCTTATCTTGTGGGAAGAAGGGGCTAAAGGCCCAGGAGGTAAAAGCAGCTGGTAAGAGATAAAAGCCATAAAAAAATAAAAACTAGAGATGCCTCACCCAGGGATCCCCGAGAAGGTAATAAAAAGACTCTCAATAAGAAACAAGAGGGACCCGAAGAAAAATGACAAAACAAGACCTAGACAAGAGGATGGGGGGTCTCATCATGAGCCAACCCATTATGTTCATGGGTACCTGGCAGTATAACATTGCCATTATGTGGTTACCACACCAGGGCAGTGACCTTTGGTTGCATGGCCAAGGGAAAGGGGGTCTCATCATGAGCCAGCCTTATCATCTCTGTGAAAGTACTTGTGGGTAACACTGTTATCTCTGGTCACCACGCCAAGGTAGTGTCCTTTAGTTAGACCTTGAAATAAAAAAAAAAAGAAAAAGTAATAAAGTAAAGAAAGAATAAAGGCAATAAAGGGCTTGGAAAGAATTGCATCCATGACAGGTACAACTCACCTCCTACAAAGGCACCCACGGATAATATTCACCCCTGTCTTTCACTATGTCTGGACATCCTTTGACTACACCACCTCGTATTACATGGCTTGGATGATATACTTTGGAAACTTTCCTTTTCTTATGGATGCTGGCCCAGTAGGGCATTTTGTCTTTTTCTTCAACTTTGTATAGTGGGTCATTGTAATGTCTTTGAGCTATTAGATGATATGCTAGGGGTTTTATGCACGCATTTGATAAAATTAATGATGAAATATGATTGACATTGCTATGATCCCTAGGACTAATGAGCCCATGGAGGGCGAAGTTTTTGATGTGTAGGACCATGCTCGACGGACAGGTACCAAGTGGACTGGTACACATGGGGAGATGATTAGTTCGGACCTCCATGGGGCTGAAGAGCCCATCAGATGGTTGCTGGAACCTTATTAGGGGCAGAGACAGGACAGTGATTGATCAAGCCTTTGCACGAGAGAAGAAGAAGGACATTTTCATCCAGGATGCCTTGGCTAAGCCCATCCCTAGGGGGTTGACCCACTGCAGGTGGAACATGTCCCTCTGATGGCCCAAGACGTCATCTAGGAGACATGACGTCACCTCCAGTGTATGGCACCTTGACAGAGCATTTTGGCACGTGTGGCAGAGTTTGGAGGCCCAAAGAGGGCCAACGTTTGTCATCTTGTGCTGCTTTTTGCTCTAAAAAGGGCCAACATCTCCCTCAGAAGGGCTTGGCGTCTTGCTTATTGCTCATTTAGGGTTTTATTTGACAGTTTAATGTAAAACAGTATGATTTTTGGTTATTAGCCTTGTCGGCTATTTTTAAAGACCTAATTTAATTAAAGGTCATGAGATACTATGTATTGAGGATGTTTTTCCCTCATTTGGACATAACACAATTCACTCACACTTGTGAGGTCTGATTTTTGCACCCTTCTAGGGTATATTTTCTGTCTAAGTGAGGCGCACTTGTTATTGGAAGGATATTTTTGGCATCTTATGGCATTTCTCTCAAGGAAGGTTTAATTTCTTACATTTGCTTATTAAATTGCTGATTTGAAACCCTAGGTAATAGGCACACAAGTAGGTTCTTGTTATCTGTCCCCTTAGAGAGAGATATTTCAGCCATTGAAGAAGAAGGATTGAGCCTAGCCTTTGCTACACTCATCTTGCTTCTTCCTTTAAGCTAGCATTTAATTTTATAGGTTGAAAAGAGGGTGACGTCCTAGGCCTTGGTTATCTACACCTAGGGCCATCACTTTCTAGGGTTTGAAAGCCTTGTCTTTACAACAATTTCTCTCACCTCATCCTTTAGTGAAATTAATCATTTATGCTAGCTGTTTTTCCAAGTTGACCTAAGGAAGGAGGAAAGAGCACGAGGCCTGCTTAAGAAACATCGGAGTGAGCCTCTTTCCCCTAGGGTTTTGATTCTAGGGCCCTGCCTTTGCAACACCATAGAACCCTTCCCTCTTGTATTTAAGTCTTCATCCTTTCAAAACCTTGTGCCCTTATCTTGTTTGACTCCATATACCCTAAGGCACTGATCTCTAGCCTCCAACTTTGGAGTCTTAGTGTACAAACCACTCTCAATTTTGAAACCCTAACTAACAAACTAACTTAATTAGGGCTGACATCATAGTTGGTTATTTCATCTTGATGCAGCAAAGGTTGAATATAAGCAATTGAATGATGATTTGAAGCATTTATTGAGCAAATCATTGATTGGATACATTGTTAGCTTGATCATCTTGATAGATATTGATGAATTGATGCTCTTTCATAGCTAATTGACAAAACGTTGACTTCATTTTGTATCTATTGCTTTACATTGCTTATTAAATGGTATTAGATAGTTATTGAAGTACTAACCCTTTGAGCTATAGCTTGCATATATATATTGTATTGTTGTTGTCTTGTTCTGGGAAGGTGTTTTCAATTGGGCATACACTTCATTATTGGCTGTTTAGTCAGACTATTTGACCTAGGTGGTAACCTGTGAGGAGGAAACTTTAACCTTGCTTTATACCTTAGCCTCTTCAAAACCCCGGGTTGTCAGGGACGTCTCCCCTGGGATAACCTCCCTAAACAGAAAGAACCTCCCCATTGTGGTGACATTGGGTGGGGAAGGTTCCTGTTACGCCAGTTTGATCTCTATCCTTTAGCCTTTGACCTAAACTACAAACTGCGTGATAACATTTTGGCGCCATTGCTGGGGAACACTGAGTCAATCTTCCTCAAAAAAAAATCTTTTGGTAAGCCTTGCCTCAAATACCTTTCTCTTACAAGCTTACTTGGCGACTCCACTAGACTTTATTTCCCCTATTCTTTGATAGTTTCAGAAAAACTATCTGGCGACTCCACAAACCAAAAGGAGATTCAATAATCCTCCTTTATCTTTTAGAAGGAAGCCTCCTTTGAATTCACCTGTTGTCAAGTCACTTTTTGGAAAGAGACTTACTTTAAACATGTCTACCTCTCAGACCGGTACTACAAACCCAGTTAACAATCAAAGACAATGGTCCTCTACTCTTTTCAATCCATTAGATATGTTAGCTATACCAGGCTACCCTAGGCAAATGCCACCCAAATATGAAAAGTGGTTGCCTAAGTTCACCGACACTGATGCCACCAGTGTCGAAGAGCATATGAGTAACTTTTGGGCATTCTTTTAGCTTCACCCCATCACTGATGACGCTGAAGACTTGGTCATGAAGTTATTTTCCTCTACCCTTTATGATGTTGCAAGACGTTGGTATCTCAATCTTCCTGATGGAAGCATCAAGACAATGGATAGACTTGAGAAAATCTTTCTCAAAAGGTGGAGCATCAAAGAAGACCCTAACATGCTGCTCACTCGACTAAATGTCCTTGACAAGTTTGAAAATGAGTCCATTTGGGAATTTCACACCAGATTCAAAGCATTACTCCAAAGAATTCCTGCAAGCCATCACCCAAAAGAGGATTACCTTGTTCATAGTTACACCAGATCTTTCAATGGCCAACTAGGGTATCTTCTTAGAGACAAAGACCCCCAATCCATTCAAGAAGCCTAAGAGATCGCTACCAAGATAGAAGGAAATCTCCTTTCATCCAAAATTGAGCCCTTTGCTAACCCTAGGGGGAGAATAGACACCAAGTAGAAAGTAGTACACAATGTTGAACCTACTTCAGATCTCTGCACCAGTATTAGCAAGTTGCAAGCTTCCGTGGATGGCATCATGAAAAATAAAGAAGAAATGATGAGTCAGATTGTTAGACTTGAAAAATCTCAGATCCAGGCACCTAGACCTCCATTCAAAGGGAAATTCCAGAAAGGGAACCAAGTCTACAAGGCAAAGAATGAAAATGAAGTCCCAAATACTATGGCCCCTACAAACGTCGTTGATGAAAACCCTTGGTGCCTAGAATGCAGTGAAGCACATTGGGAACATGAATGCCCTTATAACGCTGGCCAGTAACAAGTCAATATTTGGATTGCTTCATGGATCTTCCTTAGATAAATATAACATATATAGAACATCAACAAGCCCTGAAGGAAGCAGCAAGAGCAGTGAGGATGGCAATAATAAACAACTTGGACCAGGAATCATGAGAAAAGATAAAAAAGAAGGAAGTTCAAGTATATAGGAGAAAGAATCCGAAAAAACCTACCACTTATTAGCCCAAAAATCTTGAGGTTATTCCTCCCAAGACATCCAAGACTAATAAGTTTCACCTTGACTTTGACTTTGAAGGGGCTTTATCAAATATGCATGTGAATGTTCCCCTAAAAGAAGAAATCAAGATCATGTCCATTAAGGAACGTTTCAATACTTTCTTTTCAGGATCAGCTGAACCTATGGACCCCCCTATCATGTTGCAATCTAATCATTTCAGGGTCCAATATGGTGAAAACCCTCCGTTTTTTATGACTTTAAGAATGAACGATACATATATTAACAATTGTATGCTAGACACAGGTGTTGGTGCTAACATGATGTCTCTTAAAGTCATGCAGCAGATGGGTTTGAAAGTCACTAGGCCTTACAGGAATGTGTGTGGCTTTGAATCTAAAGAAATACCCACACATGGTGTGGTCGAGAATGTCGAAGTACACTTAAAAGAATTCACCGAGAAGATAGTCCACATAGATATTATAGTGGTTGATGTCTCAGATGTATGGCGGATGTTGTTGTCTAGGAAGTTTGGTGCAATGATAGGGGGGTCCCTTGAAATGGATCTCACCTTTTTTCGATTACCTTTGAAAGATGGGACGACCAGACATTTACTCAATGTACCAATAACTGGAAATCATGTACAGGATATTGTTCCTCCCATAAATGATGATAAAGCGCAGAAAGATGTGATACAAACTCTTCAAGAATACTCTCCGAAAGATATGCCCTTTGCAACAGAAGAGGAGTTTGACCAGATTGAATGGCCCAAGAAAGAAGAATACCAACAACTCCTAGATGAATTTCAGAATAAATAAGTTGGGACAGTGAAGATATTAAAAAGGAAAAAGGATGAAGAAGACGTGCAAATCCACCCATCCCAACATGAGGTTTTTGCAGCAGAAGCCCACCCACCTCCCTTAGTACAATACACCAGGGTTGTTCAAGGAACGGCCAAACACAAAATCAGAAAATACAAGGAGGGAGATTTGGTATGGATGTGGGATACTCAGAAAGGAGTGCCAACTAATGTGAAAGGAAGTACGCAATTATGGCTCAGACCTTTCAAAGTCGGAATGGAATCAGTTGATAACCCATATTATTTGTCCACTTTGGAAGGAAGAAGGCGCCCATTACCCATCAGCGGGCACCTCCTCAAACCCCACCAAGGTGGTGGGACATGACTCCAAAGGTAAGTATAGGTAGGTAGGCATTCTTCCGTGTATTATACCATTTTCATTTCATGTTAGTTTGTTTCCTCACTTTCATATTGATTGCTTTATTTCAGTCATATATATATATATTATATTTCCGGGGTAGCAATACCACCCCACCTTTGTTGTTGATGCCCTTTTCGAGTGTGAGTAGGTCTACAAGTTTATGCCAGAGATGCTGAGGTTCTCATGTACTCTACGGTGAGCACATGTCCCCGAGTTGGAGCCAGATGTTATCCCCGATTTCTAGGGATAACTAGGAGATCATGTCTCGAGGCCCACAGGTCCTAGACATGGAGTACCGAGAGTAGGATTGACCTGAGCATGGCCCTGGAGGACCCATCTTCTTCTTCTTCATCAAACTTGTCCTGTTGGCAGTAACATCATCCATCACCTTCGTCTTGGACTTGTATCGGAGAGGACTCTTGCTCCATGAGGTAATTGGTCTAGGTATCATGGTATGTGTCATATTTGATCATTCTAACCTTCAGATATATGCATTGAATTTCTTTCATTTCTGATGACTGCTTGGATCTTACATTAAACCACTTGACCAATGTTGGGGGGGTTGATAGGGTACCCTAGCAAGCTTGTACTCATAGGTTTTGGTTATCCACAAGGGGGGATTTTGAAGAGCCATCATCCGCTCCCACCATATCGTCATTCTTACATCTTATCTCCCATTCCACTAGTCCGGACATTAGGATGACCTGTTTGTGGGGTTACACCTTATATTGTGGGAAGAAGGTGCTAAAGGGCCAGGAGATAAAAGCAGTTGGTAAGAGATAAAAGCCATAAAAAAATAAAACCTAGAGATGCCTCGCCCAACGATACCCGAGAAGGAAATAAAATGTCTCTCAATAAGAAACAAGAGGGACCAGAAGAAAAATGACAAAACAAGACCTAGCGAAGAGGATGGAGGGTCTCATCACGAGCCAACCCATTATGTTCATGGGTACCTGGCAGTATGACATTGCCATTATCTGGTTACCACGCCAGGGCAATGAAATTTGGTTGCATGGCCAAGGGAAAGGGAGTGTCATCATGAGCCAGCCTTATCATCTCTGTGAAAGTACTTGTGGGTAACAGTGTTAGCTCTAGTCACCACGCCAAGGTAGTGTCCTCTAGTTAGACCTTGAAATAAAAAGAAAGAAAAAGTAATAAAGAAAAGAAAGAATAAAGGTAATAAAGGGCTTGGAAAGAATTGCATCCATGACAGGTATAACTCGCCTCCTACAAAGGCACCCATGGATAATATTCACCCGTCTTTCACTATGTCTAGACATCCTTTGACCACACCACCTCGTATTACATGGCTTGGATGATATCCTTTGGCAACTTTCCTTTTCTTATGGATGCTGGCCCAATAGGGCATTTTGTCTTTTTCTTCAGCTTTGTATAGTGGGTCATTGTAATGTCGTTGAGCTATTAGATGATATGCTAGGGGTTTTATGCATGCATTTGATAAAATTAATGATGAAATATGATTGACATTTCTATGATCCCTAGGACTAATGAGACCATGGAGGGAGAAGTTTTTTATGTGTAGGACCATACCCGATGGACAGGTACCAAGTGGACCGGTACACATGGGGAGATGATTAGTTCAGACCTCCATGGGGCTGAAGAGCCCATCAGATGGTTGCTGGAACCTTATCAGGGGTAGAGACAGGACAATGATTGATCGAGCCTTTGCACGAGAGAAGGATGACATTTTCATCCAAGACGCCTTGGCTGAGCCCAAACCTAGGGGGTTGACCCACTGCAGGTGGAACGTGTCCCTTTGATGGCCCAGGATGTCATTTAGGAGCCATGACGTCACCTCCAGTGTATGTCACCTTGAAAAAGCATTTTGACACGTGTGGCAGAGTTTGGAGGCCCAAAAAGGGCCAACGTTTGTCATCTTGTGCTGCTTTTTTCCCTAAAAAGGGCCAATGTCTCCCTCAGAAGGGCTTGATGTCTTGCTTATTGCTCATTTAGGGTTTTATTTGACAGTTTAATGTAAAATAGTATGATTTTTGGTTATTAGCCTTGTCAACTATTTTTAATGACCTAATTTAATTAAAGGTCATGAGATACTATATATTGAGGATGTTTTTCGCTCATTTGGACATAACACAATTCACTCACACTTGTGAGGTCTGATTTTTGCGCCCTTCTAGGGTATATTTTCTATCTAAGTGAAGCGCACTTGTTATTGGAAGGATATTTTTGGCATCTTATGGCATTTCTCTCAAGGAAGGTTTACAACTAGGGTTTGCACATGCTTTCTTCATGATATGTAAGTGATTTTCTTGCAAAAATTCTTAATTGAATGGTTGTAGGTTTAATTTCTTGCATTTGCTTATTAAATTGCTGATTTGAAACCATAGGTAACAAGCACACAAGTAGGTCCTTGTTATATGTCCCCTTAGAGAGAGATATTTCAGCCATTGAAGAAGAAGGATTGAGCCTAGCCTTTGCTACACTCATATTGCTTCTTCCTTTAAGCTAGCATTTAATTTTATAGGTTGAAAAGAGGGTGACGTCCTAGGCATAGGTTATCTACACCTAGGGCCATCACTTTCTAGGGTTTGAAAGCCTTGTCTTTACAACACTTTCTCTCACCTCATCCTTTAGTGAAATTAATCATTTATGCTAGCCGTTTTGCCAAGTTGACCTAAGGAAAGAGGAAAGAGCACGAGGCCTTGCTTAAGAAACACCGGAGTGAGCCTCTTTCCCCTAGGGTTTTGATTCTAGGGCCCTGCCTTTGCAGCACCATAGAATCCTTCCCTCTTGTCTTTAAGTCTTCATCCTTTCAAAACCTTGTGCCCTTATCTTGTTTGACTCCATATACCCTAAGGCACTGATCTCTAGGCTCCAATTGGAGTCTTAGTGTACAAACCACTCTCAATTTTGAAACCCTAACTAACAAACTAACTTAATTAGGGTTGACGTTATAGTTGGTTATCTCATCTTGACGCAACAAAGGTTGAATATAAGAAATTGAATGATGATTTGAAGCATTTATTGAGCAAATCGTTGATTGGATACATTGTTAGCTTGATCATCTTGATAGATATTGATGAATTGATGCTCTTTCATAGCTAATTGAAAAAACATTGACTTCATTTTGTATCTATTGCTTTACATTGCTTATTAAATGGTATTAGATAGTTATTGAAGTACTAACCCTTTGAGCTATAGCCTGCATATATATATTGTACTGTTGTTGTCTTGTTCCGGGCAGGTGTTTTCAATTGGGCATACACTTTGTTGACCACCTCTGCAACTAGGGGGTCAACTCCATGTGCCATGAAGTAATGCATCATCGGATGCTAGTATGTCGAAGACAGTTTGGTTCTACTAGGCATTTTTTGCCTCTAGCACAAATTTTGTAAGTGGGATTACCGCACCCCTGCATGGGTTAATATTGTAATAAGTATACATGGATCATGTTAGGTCAGTTGCCTTATGGTTTCTTCATTAGGAGAGTTCCTTTCGCTGAGTATTTTTTATCCTCAGGAGGTTAATGTGGCCTAACCATCCGGGCTAATCTCCCTTGAGTTTTTCACTCCCACCCAATAAATCCTCCAAAGTGGTGAAATGTGTTCTAATGAAGTTATTCATATGTAGCTAGTGTTTAGGAATGTTGTAAATGACCATGTAAGACAACACACGAAATTTAGTGGAATTTCGTTAAGTATAGCTAGGTTTTTTTTTAAGGTTCCGAATTAATTAATTGATTAATTAATTAATTAATTCTGGGTAATTAATGTAAAAATTAGGTCCCGGGATTTGAAATAGGGGTATTTGTACTCAAAAGAAATCTAATGAGACCCCCTACACCCGTGGACCAAGTTTCAACTCAGTCGGACAAGTTTTTCTAGGTTGTTTGTCCGCTTAGGGGTTTTTCGGGAAAACAACAATTTTAATTGCCAAACCCAGAACATGGGAAAATGTAATTTGTGTAATAATGGACCAAATAAAGTAAGTAAAGGGAAATAATTTGAAGAGGGACCCCACCTAACCTACCCACACCCTTTACCCACCTTTAATTATTAATTAATTTTTTAAAGTCCATTCCCTTAAAGCTCACATCCCCTTCCCCACGTGAGCATATAAGAGCATGTAATAACCCACTTTTGAGGTAATAAAGCATATTAGGTGAGTTAATGGGCCCCTCCTCATGAGGTGCGCCCCTCCTTGCTTACGTCCCTCTCCACTCATACCCCACGCACCACACTCCTCCCATACTCTAACTCTTGCCTCACGTAATCCTCACGTCCCTCTTAAATCCCACGTAGCTTTTAAATTTTCACTTAATATAAAGTGTGGGTCCCTTCTCCATCACCTATCCCCACGTTTTACCTCACGTACTCCTTACCTCACACTTTCACCACACTTCTCCTCATGGACTTCATTAAAATACATCTCCACTACCACGTAGTACGTTGATTTTGCTTTAATTTAAAGCGTGGGCCTCACCTCTTCCAACTCATACCACTCTCAACCAATCACATAGCATTTTGGAGTGTGGCAAGCACATCCTCCCTCACGTTGCCTCTCCCTCACGCCCTTTCCTTCTTAACACACGCTTTATCCTTATTCTGTTTTGGGATGTATAACATGGAGATGGAAACATCTCCTTTCAAAACATGAAACTTCTCCCTTAAGGAAGGCGTGGACTCCCTCACTTTCCAATTTTTCCCTCATCCCTTGCTTTCTCCTCATCCACTTCATCCACATTCCTTTCCCCTCACCCTAAAAGCCTCTTCTCTCATTGGTTGAATTTCTCCATGAGTTGTCCCTTCCCTTGGATGTTTGACAGATGTTGAAGATCCAAGAGGGGTCTCCTTAGCCTCTCATGCTATTTAAGAGACCTCTCACTCACTCTTTTCTCACCTTTCATTATCGCACTATTATGCTACTAGTTTCTCACCATCCCATTCTCTCTATCTCTCTCATTATTGCCGTATTTCTTCACTGGTTTTGTTCTTGAAGGGCTTGTGGCAATTAGTTGTCACAACC
>JZKD02S1592565.1:486250-509553 GCA_000966675.3 Picea glauca
AAAGCCACGGAAATTTTCCGGAGTACTCGGCCTTAGGGTTGACCTGTGAAGCTAGGGTAGGCCTCGTTGCCTCACTTCTTGAGCATCCAACAACCACTTGGTAATAGGGGGAGGATATTTTTGGGTTGACATCTAGATAGGGCTAAAAATTAATCGCACACTTAATCACTTAATTCATTTTTCAGTCTACAACACCAAGCAATACAGTTACACACTTGCAATTTCACCAATCTCATTGTCTTTCATTTTACATTCATATGCAAGTTAAATTATGTGTTGTGGAATTATCGCTTAAGTGGTTATATATCTTCATCTGGAGCACTTTACCTTCAAAGCTTTCATCTTTATTTTGTTCCTTTATCTCGTGGTGTGATCCTTCAAGAAGTGCGCATCCACCTGGAGGCATTCTCTTGATTGGGTCTTGAGTGCTTTGCATCTCTTGGCCATTGAAAAGAAGTCCAATGGAGCTCTATCTATTGTGAGCATGCTTGGCTTCATGTGTTGATCTCTTTATCTTATGTATCTTTAATTCCTGCACATGTGAGCAAACTTGTGAGTATATTGTATATCTTGTATCTAGGCTTAATCTGTATATCTGATTTATTCTTTTGTATCTAATTGTATCTGTCTTCTTGTAATACTTTGTAACTTATCTTGTAACGAACATTCCCCCTAACTTAGTTGACCCCATTGCTCAATCTTAGGCACTAGTCTTAGTTTCCCTAGGAAAAGGTCTGACTCTCATACTTAGATAGTTGCATCTTGCATTTGCTGATTGACATCTTAAGCTAGATTCCCCCTGACCTTTTAACCAATTAAAACCAAATCATAGAACATTAAAACTCTTAATCTCATCTAGTAACTAGGGTCTACGACCCTTGGCTTCCCTAGGAGTTAGCCTAGATGGAAGAGGTTCAAGTCAAAGTGATAGCATGGAATTTGAACCTAGGCATTGTGCCTCCGAGGACAGACTAAGTGAGAAGGACTTAGTTCACGTTTGCAAGTGTGTATAAGGATGGAAACACACTTCATTATTGACTGTTTAGTCGGACTATCTGACCTAGGTGGTAACCTGTGAGGAGGAAACTTTAACCTTGCTTTATACCCCAGCCTCTTCAAAACCCCAGGTTGTCGGGGATGTCTCCCCTGGGCTAACCTCCCTAAATAGAAAGAACCTCCCCATTGTAGTGACATTGGGTGGGGAAGGTTCCTGTTATGCTAGTTTGATCTATATCCTTTAGCCTTTGACCTAAAATACAAACTACGCGATAACATGGACAACCTATGCATGATTGGGAAGGTTTCTGTAGTTGAACAAAGGTTTAGTACCTTTGTATTTTGGCACATTTTTTCTATGTAAGAAAACTGGGCCATTTTCCCTGGTATAGGAGCCTATATCCTGCTCAGTTTAAGAGGGAGCAGGCCCAAGGTTGCTTCTCAGGGTACTGAACTAAGAAGGGTCTCTAAAAGGATCTAGAGTTAAGTAGCAAGATGGCTACAAATCTTAGATATGAAGACAGATTGGATGGCACCTCCAACTACTTGCAGTGGAAGATGAGATTAGTTGAGAATAGGAAATTATGGAGTATCACAGTAACCATAGCCTGGAGTCTTCTGTTGACATGGGGGTTCTTAGTTTTGGGCATGAGTTATCAGAAGCTATGGGATCCAGGAGGGATCTAAAAGAAAAGCAACAGCATGAGCTTCCAGGGATTTAGAGGGAGACAAGAATGACATCCGAGGACATTGAGAAAGCAGGAGGCTCATCTCAAAGAGTTGTCACAAGTAGCAGAAGGCTGTAGAAATTTCTAGCACAACAAAGGAGTAGTGTGCTCTAGTGCAGAGGGAGCAGGTTGTTGAAGTACGAGTAGCAAGTAGTTATAGCACAAGAGAAGGGTGCTATGGTGTAGAGGGAGCTGGCCACTCAAGTACAGAAGGAGAAAGTGGCTCCAATCCCGAGGGAGCAGTTGGCAACTTTAGTACAGGACATCCAGATCTAGACAGAGGAGGATTTCCATATGTAGAGGGAGCAGTAGCATCTCAAGGTGTTGATCATGGAGGATGTAGCTTCAATGGCAGTACCTCCCTCACTAAGAGGGTGTTAGAATTTGTACCTCAGGTAGGTTCTTCCACACTAGGGGTGTCTAGTAGTGTGGAAGAGACCCAACTTATGTCTAGATAGAACTTTAGTTGGTGGGGACCACTCAAGTCGACTTGAGATTAAATCACATCCATTAGATGTGACTTAAGTTTCATCAATGAGTGATTAAGTCCCCATCGTTAGATTAAGATCTTGATGAGATGATCCTAGGGCCAGGATTGCATGAGAGAAAAGGATAGTGTTACAAATAACCTAGCAAACCTCATTATCTCATTACCTCAAGAAGTGAAGCAAGTCGACTAAGAGAGGAGGCACTTCCAAGAGAGGTCGAGAGCTAGGTAAAGAGAAACTAGTCAAAGAGGCCGAGCTAGGGCCAACAACAAATCCAATGAAGAGAAGGGGTCGAGTAGGGCTAAGATATAAGACCAAGTTGGGTCTTATCAAGCATGACAAGGAGGCTGAGATAGGGCCAAGAACAAACCCAGTTAAGAGGAGATCGAGTAGGGCCGAGGAGTAGACTAAGTCGGGTCTTACTGAATAGGAAGAGGAGACTAAACAGAGATAAGAAGGCCGAGACAGGGCCATAAGCAAGCTGAACCAGCAAACAACAATAAAGAGGAATTCATACGAGTGGTACGGATTTCGTACAGATCGTACTATCAACCAGTAGAGGAAAAGAAGCCATACCCAGGTCTGGAAATAGTATAGATAGTGTGTGTATCAACATTTTTGAGTAAAGTAGTAGAAATAGTAGAAACAAAAATTTGGGCTATATTACAGCGACAGTTTTGCTGTAGGGTTACCCTCGATACAACCTTTGAATGTACAAACCCATATTGGTGGTATGTTCCTTGCAAATCTACGTTGGGAAAAATATATATGTATGCACAGTCTGTTTATTGTCATTTTTAGAACTTGTATTTTTATTGTGTGGTTGTCTCAAGTATCATGAATACAATGGCTGTAACTAAGACCTAATAATTAAATTTATCATTTAATTTCTTCAGGTAGAGCTCAAGCTGGAAGGAGGATTTTATGGTGGTTGTTATCATTATAGCATATCATAGATACATGGAGAAATTGCATCAACCTTTGGGCCTTCAACCCCTTCTTCTCATGAGAGAATGGACCATGACCCATTACTGAAGTTTGGTACACTATGAGAGGCTCCAGGATGGAAAGTGTTAAGTATGATGGGGAATGGAACGTTACCCTTGTGTGGCCCCCCTAGTAGTACCCCTTTACCCTAGGCGGTGACAACATGAGACTAGGGCATGGAAATTGACCACTAAGGTGAAATAAGGCAACTAACACAATTTCCCAAGCCAATGATCCATTATCCAACTTCAACCAAAGATCCTCATCTACATGCCCAACAAATTAAGCACAACACTTCTCATGAAAGGACTAACATACCTCATGGTGACATTGGCTTACCATCTCCCATCCACTGGGTTGCTTGGATGTGATGAGCCTTGGTTGACCTGTAGCTATAAAGGTAAGTGAGGGGGGTTGTTGGGCTGCCATCTATTGACATGTTGATCATCATCATGGTCGGGATCGTTGTTTTTAGATTTTACTGCACCTCAGTTCGGGTCCAATGTTTTCACAATTATATACAAATTTACCCAATTTCAACTGTAAACATAAACACATTGAGATGTATAACTACTTTAGCACAGTGGGAAATACATTAGCACTTAGATCATACACAGGTGCACATGAATTTCAAACTCAAAATTCTTGTTCTTAAACTAGAACACCTGGGCTCCCGTACCAGGGACAATGGCCCAATCTTACATACAGTAAAATACCAAAATTCACTTACAAAGCACAGTTGGAACCCTCCTTGGTTTCTGTGCCACAACCTGGTCCAAGACTGCTATTGTTACACTGTTGTAACAACCTTCTAGGGCTTGTCCAAAACTGTTGTTACACTCTTGTAACAACCCTCCTTTGCTGCCCCAAAAATTGCCTTATCCTTGCTGTTGTTCCAAGGCTGTCCTACCCTCAAGCATCCCTTAACATGCTGTCCAAAAACTACTTCAAAGAACTGTTGTAACATGCCTGTCACAACCTCAATCTCTTCTAATCTTAGCCTCTACAATTTCTGTTACATACCTGTAACAATTCCTTGTCCTCCCAGTATTTGTCCAAAATAATGCTGCCGTCAGGTTGGCTATAACAACCTCAAAGGACTGGCTGTAACGACCTCTTAATGTTGGCTGTAGCAGTCCCTTAACTGCTACTACACAACCTACTGTACTTGTTGTACCTGTACCATCCTTCTCTCAGCTTGCTGCTAGCCTCTCTCAGTCCTGTAGGAGCCTGTTGTTTCCTTTGGCACCTGGATGACCCCACCTGGCTACCTGTCTAGGCCTGCTGCTGTTCCAAGGCTATCTTGCCCTCAAGCATCACTTAACACATTGTCCAAAAACCACTTCAAAGAACTGTTGTAACATACCTGTCACAACCTCAATCTCTGCTAATCCTAGCCTCTACAATTGTTGTTACATACCTGTAACAATTCCTTATCCTCCCAGTATTTGTCCAAAACAATGCTGTCGTCAGGTTGGCTATAACAACCTCAAAGGAATGGCTATAACAATGTCTTAATGTTGGCTATAGAAGCCCCTTAACTACTGCTACACAACCTCCTATACTTTTTGTACCTATACCATCCTTCTGGGCAGCCTTCTCTCATCTTGCTGCTAGCCTCTCTCAGTCTTGTAGGAGCCTGTTGTT
Organism: Picea glauca; assembly: GCA_000966675.3. Classification (NCBI taxonomy): domain Eukaryota; kingdom Viridiplantae; phylum Streptophyta; class Pinopsida; order Pinales; family Pinaceae; genus Picea; species Picea glauca. The sequence goes on from JZKD02S1592565.1 coordinate 491,097, forward strand.
CCCTTTGGCACCTGGATGACCCCACCTGGCTACCTGTCTAGGCCTGTTGTAGCCTTACTCTACTTCCCTATCCCTCTAGGCACCAACCATAGGCTTACCCTTGACTATGGTTGCCTTCTAGACAGGCTGAGCCCTCTAAGAAGTCCTTTAGATGCCTCTTTCAGCAGGTCGAACCTTCCTCAGCTCTGTGACAACCTTCCTGTGATAGACTGAGCCTTTCCTAGGTTGTCGACTGCCTTCTTAGGTCTCTACAAACTTTCACCAACCTTACATCTCCCTTCTTCTTCTTTGTACCTGCCAAAACAAGACAAAACAACAGAAAACTGAGGCAAATCAGCCTCTCGCCATGGCTGAACTGAGGTCACCAAGATTCTCCTCCATATCACTCCACAATATGATTTGTCACGATGAGATCTCACTTATTTGTACAAGTCTAGGGGTCACTTTAGAAGCCCCTCCACAAAGTCATCACTGAATTAGAATTTCTTATGGGGTGAATCCCCAACACAAACCCACAAATCCCATCATCAATCCCCCAAGTCCCCAGCTCAAGATACAAGGGGGTTTTTGCCGAACTGAAAGTGTGATGTGGTCCATGAAAATTCCCATGTGCCTGGCACCTAGGGAATGTGAGAATACCTGCTCGAGGCTACAAAAATCAACACTCAACATACTGCTAGCCTCTCTCAGTCCTGTAGGAGCCTGTTGTTTCCTTTGGCACTTGGATGAGCCCACTTGGCTACCTGTCTAGGCCTACTGCAGCCTTACTCTACTGCCCTAGCCCTCTAGGCACCAACCACATGCTTACCCTTGACTATGGCTTCCTTCCAGACAGGTCGAGCCCTCCAAGCAGTCCTGTAGATGCCTCTTTCAGCAGGTCGAACCTTCCTCAGCTCTGTGGCAACCTTACTATGACAGGTTGAGACTTTCCTAGGCTGCCATCTACCTTCCTAGGTCTCTACAAACTTGCACCAGACTTACGTGGTCCTTCTCCTTCTTTGTACCTGCCAAACCAAGAAAAAACAACATAAAACTAAGGCAAATCAGCCTCTCGCAATGGCTGGACTGAGGTCACCAAGATTCTCCTCCATATCACTCCACAATATGATTTGTCACAATGACCTCTCTCTTATTTATACAAGTCTAGGGATCACCTTAGAATCCCCTCCACAAATTCATCACCAAATTAGACTTTCTTGTGGGGTGAAGCCCCAAGACAAACCCACAAATCCCATCATCAATCCCCCAAGCCCCCCGCTCAAGATACAAGGGGTTGTTTTCCAAATTGAAAGCGTGATGACAATTCCCATGTGCCTGGCACCTAGGCCACGTGAGAATACCTACTCGAGGCTACAAAAATCAACACTCTCTCTTAACAAGGGAGTTATTCTCACCACACTCCACAATCACCTAGAAGTAGCTTTGTCTCCCATCCTGTGAGTAGCTATGTCTTCTGTACTTGATTTTCTACCACAACTGCTCTCCAATCTGCCTGACTAGCTACTTCCTTTATCATTGAAGCAAATCCTGTTGTGTCACATGGATCCCATCTTAGAAGACACCTTTCTCCTAGAAGCCTCCCGCTTCTAAGCATCCTATTTGGCCATCTCAACCCATGAGACCATCCTTATAGTCTTGGAAGATGCCTCTCTCCCATCTGGACCTGAAGGTTGTCTCCCACTGACTCCAAGCCTCTTGACTCCCTCTGAAGACGAACTCCCTTTGAATTTGAACTCCCTCTCAGTCTCCCGACCCCCTCTGATGTCAGACTCCCTTTGAGTCTGCACAACCTCTAGAGCTACCTGCTCCCTATTCACTATCCTCTGCACAATCTCGGGACGCTGCTCCTCCCCACTGGATCCTGAGGGTTGACTCCCTTTGAACTATGGCTCCTTCTGAGCTTGTACTACTGGTGGAGATACTCGCTCCCTCTAAAACTTTGCTACTGGTGGGGCCACCTGCCTCACCTCTGGTGGAGCTACCTGCCCCCCCCTCATTTGTCTCTCTGCTCCTACTGGTCACAACAAGCATAGGTTGGCCCTTCTTCCTACACACATTTCCCTTTATAACTCTAGGACTACTGTTGTGTCTGAGCTAGATCCTCTGGGCGTCCAATAACACTTGTTCATCCCCGAACAACACTGCATAGCCCTACTCCTCAATCCCTGAGGCTGAGAACACTCTCGTGTCACCCATAGCACATTTTCCACTCGCAACACACCCCTTGACTCCATCCAGAATACCACTGCTCTAGATCCCTATACTACCTGCCTAGTCCCCATACCAAGCTCCTTATACATATCTAAGTCAGACACTGTGAAGCTCTCGAACAAATCTTGTGCCCCTGTCATGTGTCGGTGCTTCCCACCGTATAAGAACCTTGCCATCCTCCAATGAAATGATCCTGCTTACCCAATTCATGACAATGTAATGAACTTCTGCCAAGTCCCTCATCCAAGTCAAAAGACTCTTTGTGCATACATTGCAACTGAACCTGTGTCCTCTCTCTGAACAATGCCAAGCTGCGGTTGGACACTCGGTCTAGTCCACTCTAGACCATCACAACTTGTCTCTACAAGTGTCCTCATCGTCCTACATCAAATACTTCATACATAGTCATACCTCGACAATGTGCAACTCTTCGGCCCGATGAAGACTCTATCTCATCAACCTACCAAACGTCCAAAGCTATCTTGTCTGTGTCATAGCACCTGAGCTGCACCCTTTGCAACTCACCAGGACGAGTAACTGGAGGTCCATCCATAGGGTTAGCGATATGCCACACAACATACTGCTGTGATTTTGGCTCTCCGCCAATCCACCAGAACTCCCAACCTGCCACACCACCGAGCTGCAATAGTCCACAACTCCTCATCTGGACGGTCTGCTCCATGTCTCAAACCAGAGACCATTTAACCTGTTGCTAGCTGCGACAGTCACTGTAGCTCTCTCTCAGAGATAGCTCCTTAACATTGCTACAACACCCTCTCAAAGCTATTAGTTGTGTAAATATCTTAGATCCAACTGCCCTTCTCAGAACCATAGTTTTGATACCATGTTAGATTTTACTACACCTCAGTTCCGGTCTAATATTTCCACAGTTATAGATAGATTTACCCAATTTGAACTGTAAACATAAACACGTTGACATGTCTAACTACTTTAGCACAATGGAAAATACATTAGCAATTAGATCATACACAGGTGAAATTGAATTTCAAACTCAAAATTCTTGTTCTTAAACTAGAACACCTAGGATCCCTTACCAGGGACAATGGCCCAATCTTAATTACAGTAAAATACCAAAATTCACTTACAAAGTATAGATGGAACCCTACTTGGTTTCCATGCTACAACTTGGTCCAAGACTATTACTGTTACACTTCTGTAACAACCTTCTAGGGCTTGTCCTTTGCTGCCTCAAAAACTACCTTATCCTTGCTACTGTTCCAGGGTTATCCTGCCTTCAAGAAGCCCTTAACCTGCTGTTCGAAAACCACTTCAAAGAACTACTGTAACATACATCTCATAGCCCTCAATCTCTGCTAATCCTGGCCTCTACAATTGTTGTTACATACATGTAACAATTCCTTGTCCTCTCAGAATTTTCCAAAAACAATGTTGCTGTCAGGTTGGCTATATCAGCCTCAAAGGACTGGTTGTAACAACCTCTTAATGTTGGTTGTAGTAGCCCCTTAACTTCTGCTACACAACCTCCTATACATGCTGTACCTGTACTGGCCTTCTAGGCAGCCAGCTCTCAGCTTGCCAAGCTCTCTAACACCTGTAGCTACCTTAGACCTTTGCTTCTAGCCTCTCTCAGTCCTGTAGGAGCCTGCTGTTTCCTTTGGCTCGTAGATGAGACCACTTGGCTACCTGTCTAGGCCTGCTATAGCCTTACTCTGCTATCCTAGCCCTCTAGGCACCAGCCACATGATTACCCTTGACTATGGTTGCCTTCCATATAGGCCGAGCCCTCCAAGTAGTCCTGTAGATGCCTCTTTTAGCAAGCCAAACCTTCCTCATCTTTGTGGTAGCATTATTGTGGCAGACCGAACGTCTCCTAGGCTGTGGCCTCCTCCTCCTAGGCTGCCAGCGGCCTTCCTAGGTCTCTACAAACTTGCACCATCCTTACACGGCCCTTCTCCTCCTTTTTACCTGCCCAAAACAACAAAAAACAACAGAAAACTAAGGCAAATCAGCCTCCCTCCATGGTTGGACTGAGGTCACCAAGATTCTCCTCCTTATCACTCCACAATATGATTTGTCACAATGACCTCTCTCTTATTTATACAAGTCTAGGGGTCACTTTAGAAACAACTCCACAAAGTCAACACCAAATTAGACTTTCTTGTGGGTGTGAAGCTCCAACACAAACCCACAAAGACCATCATCAAACCCCCAAGCCCCTAGCTCAAGATTCAAGGGGGTTTTCGCCGAACCGAAAGTGTGATGTGGTGCCCATGACGATTCCCACATGCTTGGCACCTAGGCAACGTGAGAATACCTTCCCGAGGCTACAAAAATCAACAATTGTCTCCATTGCTGACCATGAGACATGATCTCATCTAGTTACCCCTAGGCATGGGGGGTTAACATCTGGCTCCAACATGGGGACATGTGCTCACCGTAGAGTGCATGAGAACCTCAACATGTTTGGTTGTCCAAGACTTGCAATCCTATGCCCACTTCAAACAAAAACACCCTTTAGAAGTATGAACCGGTGGATGTGATCCATCGGAGTTAGTGATAAATCCAAATCATCCTGAAAAGATTTTTTTTTAACTAAACTACAAATGATAAAGAAATTAATATACTATGATTGTCTAGAAATGCATGGCACTTCCAAACTAATTCTAGCAGAAGAGAAGAAGAATTTAATCAAGAACATCAATGAAACAAGCAATCACACAGTACATCGAGATTTTACCCTGGAACCCTTAATTGGGAGAAACCAACATTCCTTTGAGCGTTCTACTCTCTTGTTGTCTTATTCAATCAAATTAAAAAATTACATGCCTAACATTGGTCCACACCTAAGACACAATCGACATCATACCCTCTTGCCTGTGTAAGAACAACCCTGTAGCCAAATTGACTTATATATGCATGACCAACAACCTACGATTTACCATGCATTAGCATTACAACATTTTGCATTCTCACATTTCTCCTTTATAGCCTTACAACATGCCTCTTTATAGGATTTACAATAGGAAAAACCCTAAAGATTGGCGCCCAAAAACGGTTACAGATTTGTGCATATCTTTGGCTACATATCCCGCAAATCCTAGGATTTTGTTACAGTCGACTTTCAAGTCGGGTTACCAGTCGACCTTCATTCGGTCTCTAGTCGGTCATCTCACACCTGCACTTTGACCTCTTGTCAGTTGACTTACTTTCGATATCTTCAATTTTGATTTTTCCTGGTCGACTTCCTCGACCTTCAAATTACTGTCAATCCACCTCGACAATCGACTGTTAGTCGATCCACCTCGACTCGACTTTCACTGCAAAGAATATAACAACCCAACATTCTCCCACTTTTTGTCATCTTTGCTGAAACAAGATATTCCTGAACTTTTGTTCACAAACCCAGGGCAACAATGCCCATTGCCTCTCTTCACCAAGAGAACTTCACAACACTCACAGACTTGATCAAAGAGTCTGCTATGTTTTCCAACGTGTCTACTTTCTCTAGTAGCACCTTGTTACTTTCCACCATATCTCTCACGAAATGGTACTGTACATCAATATGCTTAGTCTTTGAATGATAAGCAGGGTTCTTTTCCAAAAATATTGCGCTTTGAATGTCGCAACTCACTTTCATAGCTCTCTGCCCAAACCCGATTCCTGAACACAACCTTTGAAGCCATACTGCTTCTTTGCTTCCATGAGTGGCCGCCATGTATTCAACTTCTGTTGTTGACAAGGCTACAAATGTCTGTCACTTACTCATCCAACTTATTGCTCCATTGAACATTTTGAAGACATATCTGTTGGTTGACAAGAGGATCAATAATTGAAGTGTTGGTAGCGCAAGGCTTCAATCACCAAACCCTAGGGGGGAAATGGCTACTAGGAGGTAGGTAACCCTAGGCCCTAGTAGTTTTCCTCCTTGTTTAGCTCAAGGATGAAGTAGATGATGACTTAGATGAAGAAAAAGGTGCTAGGGTGCTGCAATGGCAAGGCCCTTAGCAAATAGCTTCAAGAAAATCAGTTTTCTATCATAATCTAGTAGGTGAAAGTTATTAAGGCTAGAACAATAACATGTGCTTTAGCCTCCTAGGTTTTTAAGATAAATACAACCATAACCATTCAATGAAGAAGAATTGCAGAAAATTTACTTACATTCACCAAGAATCATCTAGCAAATAAACTAGTTGAACACTTCCACCAAGAAAAATGCCAAAATAATTCAAAACAAGCCTCCTTCAAGAAGTGCGACTAAATTTCAGCCAAGAAACCCTAAGTAGGGCGCAAATTTCAGACCTCACTAAGTGTGAGTGAAAGATCCTGAAACAATACAAGGGAAAATCCCTTATTTATACAATTACAATGACTAGAATTAGGTCAAAATGGCCGACATGGCCAGTTTACATGTAATATCCAGTTTTAACATAAAAATGACAAATTAAACCATAAAAATGATCTATCTCTGCCCCTGGATGGGGTCTCAACATCCATTTGGTGGGATTTTATCCCAATGGAGGTCCGAACTAATCATCTCCCCATGTGTACCTGTCCATCAGGTGTGGCCCTGCAACAACAACAAGTACGCCCTCCATGGGCTCATAAGTCACAGGGATCATAGCAATGTCAATCACATCTAATAATCAAGTTATCTAAACATGTGCATAAAAACCCCCCTTTCCCAGAAAAGTGCTCAAATATGTTATGTTATTCTACAAGCCAGGTCAGGAGGTCCTTCTAGGTTAATTCTCATTGGACGTGGGATGTTTCCAGGTGAAGACAAATCCAGGCCATGTAAGTGGATGAGGTGGTGTAGGGATTTTTGAGCAATGGGTGTAGTGATGACATGGGAGTGTATGGCTTACCTGTGGGTGCCTATGAAGAGGGTGAGCTACACCTTGTCATGAATGCAAATGTTTCCAAGCCCATTCAATGCCTTTTATCTTTTATTTTATTGCTTTTTCTTTCAAGAGACTAGTTAGGGGACACTGCCCTGGCGTGGTGACCAGTGGTGACAATGTTACCCACAATGTTACCCAATGTTACTCGTGATGAGACCCCCTTTATATTGACTATGCCACCAAGATCCACTACCATGGCATGGTGACTAGATGAATGGTAGTGTCATACCGCTACATGCCCATGGACCTAATAGGTTGGCTTGTGATGAGACCCCCTATCATCCAACTAGGTCTTGGTTTTATTATTTTATGGGTCCCTTTGTTTCTTGCTGAGAAGCCTTTTATTTCTTTCTCGGGGATCCCTAGGTGAAGCATTTGAAGGTTTTGTTCTTTTGGATTTTATCTTTTGCTAGCTACTTTTACCCTTTGGGCCTTTAGCACCTTCTTCCCACAAGGTAAGGTACAACCCTTTGCTAGCTTGGAAAACCCAATGCTCGAACCAATGTAGGGAATGGATGAGAGGGAAAAAGATGGAAAGTGATAAGTATGGTGGGAATGGACGATGAACTTTCATGAACCCACCCAGTAGCAACTCAAACCCTATGGGAACCAACTTGCTAGGGCATCATGTCATTCCCCCTAGGTGTGGACAAGTGGAAAGGCATAAGGTCCAAGCACACGTCAGAAGTAAAAAGAATTAAATGCACATTCAAATGCTTTGAGAATCAGAGGGACACATACCATGATACCTAGACTCATTACCTCATAGAGCAAGACCCATTGCTGCTGAAGGACCAGGCTGATGGGATGGATGCTCCTGCTGCTAACAAGGTGGAGGCGTTGAAGAAGAAATATGGGCCCTCCAGGGCCAGGCTCAAGTCAATATGGATCTCGGTACTCCATGTCTAAGACCCGTGGGCCTCGAGATATAATCTCCTTAGTTATCCCTAGGCTAGGGGATAACAGTCTCAACCAAATGTAACACCTCAACAAAAGTCAATAATTTTTTTTTCATCCTACTCAAGAAATATCTTTGTCCTTGCTATAGTGTGTTGCAGTTGGGGCCTTACAAGCCCGTGGGTACCTTTAGTAGGACTCGTAACAAGGAACAGGCTTGTGGCCTAGCTGTAAGGTCTCTCAGAACTGCGGCTTGGTCTGTGGGACCTCTTCAAGCTTGTGGCCAGGATTTAATCTCCCCCTTAAGACTGTGACAGGGTTCTATTGTCCTTCAAGACCTTCGACTGGGGCTCCAAGCCCTTCCATTTATGCTGCGGATAGGGCTCAACATATGTGACATGTATTTAGAGCCTTAATCAGGTTTGTGATTAGGCTGAAAGGGCCTTCTTTAGCCCTGCAATTAGGGCTACTAGCCCTTAAACCATTTCATTGACTCTTGAAACCTTCTTAAAGGTGGTGTGTTTTACTTTAAAACAGTTCCTTCAAAAACTGTCTCTGAAATTATGCAACGATGGATTTGATAGCTCTGATACCATGTTGTTTTTCTATCTTCATATCTGATGATTAATTTCTTATGATAATGTTAACTAGATTTATGCCTTTTACATCATAAATTAACCATACACTAAAACATACAACTAACTAGAAACGAAAATAAAAAAGAATCACCATGCACAAGAGACACAAGAAATACCCTGGGAAAACCCCAAGAGGGGGAAAAACCCAACAACCTTTTTCTAGAAGAATTTTGTGCCAAATTTGAAGATAGTACAAAGATTTCCCAGCCAAACCTTGGTCTTCAATAGAGATAGAGAAACTAGAAATACACCAACATAATAGACCAAGATAAATGCCCCAAGAGACCTTCGCTGAACCCTTACTGCGACTGCCTCAGATCTGCGGTTTCCTTTTTTTAACTCAGCAAACTTCTTGTGTACAAATGAGGTGAGACATCCCTTTATTTATATTGGAGAGATGACCTTTGAAGAGGCACCTTTTTGTGAGGTGTCTTTTTGTTGTCGCCGACTTTTCCTTTAGGTCAATAATCAAATATTAATTTAATACCTTTTGGTAGGGCTGACTTTTACAGGTACACATATTCTTTTCTAGAATATTCTTTTTCGAATATATATATTATGAAGACCGACCATAGTTACAAAAATTCAACACATCCAAGAGACAAAAATGGAGCAAACAAGACATATTCTATTCCTCACTCCTCCAACCATGTTTACAAATAAGAGGGTGGCTCTATTTATAAGAGATGAGCCCAAAAAAAAACCCTCTTTAATAAAACAAAAATAAAAATATGAAATTCACTAGCTATGGGGGGGCGCTAAGATTCTAGAAAGGTCTAAGTCTCTCTCTTAGAAGCTTAGTTACAAACCTTAGCCCTTTTTATAAATTTTGCCATGAAATAATTTCTACCCACATAGAAGAGGTGCGCCCCATATTTTTCATCTTTAAGGTTAACTCATAATACGATTTATTTATTTGTGTGTGGGCCTCAAGAGGTGTGCGCCACTTCTTTCATCATGGTCAAGACTTGAAGTTACTTTCCTAGTGGGCTCTGTTATCCCCTATCCTAGGGATAACTAAGGAGATCATGTCTTGAGGCCCATAGGTCCTAGACATGGAGTGTGGAGAGCCAAATGACTTGAGCATGGCCCCGGAGGGCCCCTCTTTTCTTCATTGTAACCCATCTAGCAGCATCAAAAACATCCATCCCTCTAGCCTGGTCCTGAAGTAGCAGTAATTCTTGCTCCATGAGGTAATGAGTCCAGGTATCATGATATGTGTCACTCTAATTATTGAAGCACTTAAGTATGTTGCATTGAATTCTCCTTCATTTGATAACGTTTGCTTGGAAATTACGCTCTTTAACTTGTTCATACTTGGGAGGGTGACATAATGCCCTAGTAAGTTGACCTCCCTTTAGGGATGGGTTGCCACTAGGTGAGTTTGTGAAAGGTCATCTTCCATTCCCTCCATACTTACCACTTTCCATACTTATTCCTCTCATCTTCCCCCACCTTGGTTTAGGCATTGGGTTTGCCACACTAGGAAGGGTTGTACCTTGCCTTGTGGGAAGAAGGGGCTAAAGGCCCAGAGGGTAAAATTAGTTGGCAAGAGTTAAAAGCCAAAATGAAACCTTTGAGATGCTTCGCTCAGGGATTCCCGAGAAAGAAGTAAAAAACTTCTCAGTAAGAAAAGGGAACCCATAAGATAAATCAAAACTCAAGGTACTAGTTGGTGGATGGGAGGTCTCATCATGAGCCGGCCTATTAGGACCATGGGCATGTAGCGGTATGACACTACCATCTATTTGGTCACCAAAACAGGGTAGTGTTTCTTAGTGGCATAGCCAAGAGAAAGTGGGTCTCATCACGAGCCAACCTTCTCATCTCCGTGATATGATTGTGGGTAACATTGTCACCTCTGGTCACCAACCCAGGACAATGTCCCCAACTCTTCCCTTGAAGCATGAAATAAAAATACCAAAATAAATAAAGCTAAGAATAAAAGGCATTGAATGGGCTAGGAAACAATGGAATCCATGATAAGGTGCAACTTGCCCTCTACAAAGGCACCCATAGGTAAGATCTACATTTTCTTGTTATCACTGCACTTTGTGCCCAAACACTTCCCCCCATACCACTTCACACACACTTACATGACCTAGATTGGTTCTCACCTAGGAAACACCCCAAACTTAAGAAGGATTAGCCCAATAGGACATCCTCGGACCTTCTCCAAACCTGACTTGTTAAACTGCATAACATCTTTGAGCATTTGTCTGGGTAAAGGGGGTTTGATGCACATGTATGTGTAACTTGATTATTAGATGTGATTGACATTGCTATGATCCCTGTGACTTATGAACCCCTGGAGGGCGTACTTGTTGTTGCTGCAGGACCTTGCTCGGTGGACAGGTACATATGGGGGAATGATTAGCTTGGACCCACAGATGGATGTTGTAACCCCAACCAGGGGCAGAGAGATACTAGAGACTTGCATCAGGAAGAAAGAAGGGTGTTGCACCAAGGACACCCCGACAGACCTAGACCCAAGGGGATATTGTCTTTCCACCTGGATGTTGATCTTTAGGAGCCCATGGGATCACCTTTGTGACCCTAGACATCATATGCAGTCAGGGTTTTCATTTATGAGTGAAGTTGTGTGCTAGTTGGCACGTGTGGCAACTTTTAGGGCCTTTGGAGGCCAAACATTCTGCATTGGGGGCCTAACGTTCCACCCTAGGGGGTCAATGTCACCCTAGAAGGGCATGCCGTCACCCTTGGAGATGATCTTAGGGTTTAATTATTTTTATTTATGTAAAAACTAGATTTTTGATGTAATTTGGCCAGGTCGACCTTTTTTATGACCTAATTGTAATTGAAGGTCATTGATATTGTATAGATAGAGAGAAGTTACTCTCATTTTTCATCATTTACTCATCACACAAGAGTGTGGTTTGAAATTTGCACCATTTTTGGAAGTTATTGGTTGAAATCCTAGGCACACTTTCTCTTGGAGGCTAAATTTTGCAACTTGGATCATTTCTTGGTGAAGTTACTTGGCATTCTAGGGATTTATGGCTTGATTATTCTTGGTGAAATAAGTAAATCTGCAATTCTTCATTTCATTTGAATGGTTTATGGTAAATTTTCTCTTTCATATCAAATATTATGAAATTGCTTGCTTGACAAACCCTAGGAGTAAAGGACTTAATTTGCTACTTCTTTACTCTTTATTTGCTAGACCTTGCCAAGGAGTTTTTGACTTAGGTAAACTTCTAGAGCCCTAAATGATATCACTTTAGAATTCATTATCTAGTCAATTGTTTCTTCTAGTATCTTTCAATAGTCTAAGGAAGGAAGGTTTTTCTAGAGCCTAAAATTGCTTACACTCTAGCAAGTTTATCCTTAGGGTTTGGATGTTTGAGGCCTTGAATAGCCAACACCTTTTCCATCCATCTCTTATCCTTAGGCAAGAATAATCATTGTGTCATTTCTTCCAAGGGAAAACCGTCACCTATAGACTCCATTACCCCATAAAGGCACTAGTCAACCCATTATAGTGATTGATTGATCAAAACAACTCTCAAACTATCTTCCTTGGAATATTTACTAACCCCTACTAACCTAAAACTAGTCTAATTCTTGGACTAACTTGCTGTTGTTGCAAAATATTGCTACAACCATCTAACAACAGCAAAATTACTTCAAAAGTGACATTAAATGCTGATTGGACATTGCCAATTTTGCTTGTGAGAAGTAGTTATCATTCTGCCAATTCAAAACTATATTTCCTTGTCTTTTCCAAGCAATTTCAAGGCATAATTATTGTGGCCATTACAAAATACTTATTACTGTTGTAGATAATTAGATTGCTGCAATTTTATATCAGCTTACTTATTTTTCAAAGGTTTATGGTCTTATGAGGCACTAACATCATTCGTTACTTGAAATTTGCCACTTTTTTCTATTTGTTGTCTTGTTCTAGGAAGGTACACCTTATTTACCTTTTGCTTCATCTCTATAAGACACAAAGAAATTTTGACTTGAGTGACCAGTGAGAGGGGGGGACTTTCTTGCATCCTTGCTTTAGTTATCAGCCCTTTAGGTCACTTGGGACATCTCCCCTGGGGTACTTTGACGTACACCTAAATAGAAAGGGGTTTCCTATTAAGGTGACAGTGATAGGTCACCCCCTGTTACGCCACTATTGCATCCAGTTGCCTTGGGCTTTGGGCAAGTACAGATTGTGCGATAACAGGCTCTTAGCCAAAACAACTAAGGCACCCAAGACTAATTAAAGGTAGTGACTTTTTTAAAAATAAATAATCATGTAACCTTAGTCTAGACTTAGGAAAACCTATCAATAAATCATAACTAGCTAGAAATTCATGAAACCTTCACCGGGAAGTGCCCAAGTACATGTAAGATGCCTCCAACTTGAATAAAAAGAATGATGAAACTTATGGGGATCAAAAGATGACCAAGAAATGTAAAGGGGGAGAGAGGTATACCCTCCTAACCAAGCATACCACCACAGGGACCATAAATGTGTTGAAGAGAATGATCAAGAATGCCGCCAAGGACATGATCAAGCACACAACATAGATTTGTTGCGTATTGGTCTAGTTGATGAAAAAGGATAGATGGAAATCATAGTGAATGTGCCCAACAACTTGATCACCGTCACATACAAAACAACTATTGATCAAGCACACAACATAGATTTGTTGCGTATTGGTCTAGTTGATGAAAAAGGATAGATGGAAATCATAGTGAATGTGCCCTACAACTTGATCACTCAAGACGAATATAAACTCGTTCTCGGTCAAGGTGTTTGCATCGAAGGCTTAAAAATTTCTCCTAAAAAAATCTAGGATCATGGAGATTGCAACTGTCTATTGGTCCCGCGTGATCGAAGAATATTAGAAACAATCTCCCTCATTTGTAAAAAATATAGATTTCTCCCAATGACAACAATAAGGCAACTTACAACAAGCAAATCTATATTTGTAATTGGCACCATTGTTGCACTTGTGACATCTGCGAAGCAACTAGGATCACAATATGTATTAGAGATCAAAGAGAGACACTTGGAAGAAGACAAAAATTCAGTAAGTACAAACTCACTTAGTTTTGTTTTTTACCACTTGCACATTCACTTTTTATTACTTATACTTAGTATCCTAACACAATCTTCAATTGTAGGTTTACCTATTTTCCACATTCGTGTCAGACAAAAATACAACAAGTACAAACTCACTTATTTTTGTTTTTTACCACTCACACATTCACTTTTTATTACTTATGCGTAGTATCCTAACACAATCTTCAATTGTAGGTTTACCTATTTTCCACATTCGTGTCTTCCTTCACTTTAGTACAACAACAATTATAAAAAAAGAAGAAGCTCCAATGCTTTTATTCTAAAATCTTCTAAAGAGAAGAGAAGAACAAACCAAGTCACTTGACACATGCAAATCAACATTCATAACCACTCTGAAGGAAAAACAAAAAATGGATGACTTAAACAAATTGGCCACCTTAATGAAAAATGTAATTTGACCGAATCTATATTTGTTTTATGATTTAATTAATTTATTTTTACAACACACTATTTAACAAAGTTGTGTACTACGATGTGAACCAGGTTGAGAGCATGCTAACTATAGAAAACATCCATGCAGACCTGTTTGTACCAATTTGCAATGTCTACAATTTTTCTACAGTGTCATTTGGAGCAATTGATGGTCACAAACTTCAATGTTCCAAATGTGAACAACTTATGACATAGAGACGCTCCCCTCAGCTACAATGCACTATTCAAACAAAACAAACATTAAAAAAGAATGCATTCTAAAATATGACATATGGAAAATACTTTACTTAGAGGACATATATGATGTTATCTATTATGTTCAATCTTACTAAATATGACATGGAAAATACTTAGAGGATATATCTAATGTTATCTATAATTTACGTGACTTCCATATACAAGGCACTTTTACACTGGATCATGACAATTCCATCTTATACAAAGAATGAAATTTTTGGTTTGTTGACCTGGTTCTAGATATAAAAAGCAAGTGATACTTTCAACGGTCTATAAAGGCTCGCTGTTAGAGTTCACGAGAATAACACTTTCTTCTTGTTGTAGTTATTGTTGTTCTTCTCTAATTGGGACTTGTAGCTGCTTGAAATCAACAACATAAAATTCACAATCTCTGAAACTATCCGAGACACTAAACTATTGCATTGATGGATTTGACATATTTATTTCTATATTATGAAAGCATAGACATTTTCTAATGGATTTGACATATTTATTTCTATATTATGAAAACATAAACATTTCCTATATTATGGCTTACTTTATCATTTGATCATTGGATCTGAAATTCCGGTTTAGTTTATCATTTATATTTGCATTTGAGCCGAAGTATCTAAGACACTAAACTATTGCATTGATGGAGTTGACATATTTATATATATATTATGAAAGCATAGACATTTCCCATATTATGGTTTACTTTATCATTGATCATTGGATCTGCCACTTGGAATTTTGATTTTCTCAATCTTAGTCAATTTTCATTTAAGTAGGTATTAAGGCTTTTAATTTTATTCCCTCTCCAACTATGAGCAAATGCATTCTCGGGATGGGCCATGGAGTTGGTTATTTTCTCGAATTATTATAATTGATAATCCAACCGAACTCGATTTTGACATCTGTCAGTGCCTTATCAACTGTCATCTATGATGATTTTGACAAATGTCAGTGCCTTATCAGCTGACATGAAAATATTATTTTCACATTTTATTTTAAATTCGTAGTGACAAATAATGATATCTGTTAGGGATTTGTGAAAATCTTATTGACCTGTGCAACAATGAAATCGTTTCTCTTCTTTTTTATGGGCATCTTACATTTTCTATGAAGGGTTTTTGAGATTCTTCCCAACGCTTTCTTCCTTTGTTGTAAGGACATGTTTTGATCAAATTTGTATATATTCTGCAAACAACCACGCATCGATTCTTCCCAAGACTTTATCGATGACCCAACCATGCAGATGCTTTTCATTTTTATAAAGTCTTGTGGATCATTTTGTAATAGTTTGGAAAGTAGAGTTCATTAAATGTCCTTCCAACGAGCTCACCCATATCGTATACCTTTCACAAATAAAAAACATAAGAACTCTAGCAGGTTGTTGTAAATTGGAATTGGATATTTTGAAGTTGACCATTTATATTCATGTCAATATCATTTTCCTGTTCTGTTGGCCTCTGATTGTAAGCAATATGCCACACATACAAATTTTCTATCGCTTTTTTCTCTAGGGTGGTTGCGAGGTTTGATCCAATGCCTCGAAAAATTATCATTTGATTTGAAATGAATATTTCCTTTCCGTAATTGGCTGTATTGGCTATAGCCTTAATATAGCATTGCCACAAATCTGAAGGTTTTCCAATGAATATGCCTTTGTGTGGCATCTGTACAAAGTTATGTCATTCTACTACTTTACACTCCAAACATCATTTTATCTTTGACAACAGGAAATAAAGAAGAAAGAAAGTATTTTTAATGTCCACGAGATTAAAAATAGCTTATGGGACAGATTGCTTTTCCATCTGGTTTTTGTATTCGGCCCTTTTCCTGTGAAGTTTTACAATAACCGCTCTCAGCGTCTCGACAAACTCTTTGCTGGATAGATTATCCCAAGAACTAGCTGCTAGAATACCTGCATAATTTTCCCTGCTGTCTTTGAGGGCCTCACATTCTAAAATGAAATGTTTTTTTGTTTCCACTTTTCCAGAAAAACACAAAATACATACTCTTTCCTCTCACATTTCTTTGCCTAGTTCCATTGTCTCCACGCATTTGCATTTAAAATTTTCCTTTATTTTGCATAGTTTTACCATATGTCAATGATTTCCTTATAAAATAGATTTTCCAAACCCAAAGTTAAATTCAAGTTTGTATAGGGCTTTGCATACATAATGAGAACTCTATGGACATCCTTTTGATCAACATGTATTGAATTCAAATTTAAAATTATAATGCATTAATGAATATTTAATGACATAAATTCCATAATGACATAATTAAAATTTAAAATGATAATGCATTAATGAATATTTAATGACATAAATTCCACAATAACATAACAAGGGCAGAGGTAGCTTTAGGCATGCATCTTAAGGCTTGGCCTAGCCTACCGGGGACAGTAAATCCCCAGTAAAAAATAAAACGATGCACACTCCAAATGCCATTTGATCTTTGACAACAGGTTTAACTTATTTGATTGCCTCCACAAATTTGAGTTTAAATTTTTCCTTTGTTTCATCATAGTATGTCATGATTTCCTTGTAAAATAGATTATCCAAACCCAAAGTTAAATTCAAATTTGTACAGTGCTTTGCATACATAATGAGAACTCTAGGGATATGCTTTTGATGAACATATATTGAATTCAAATTAAAAATCATAATGCGTTATGAAATAACAGGGGCATAGGCAACTTTCGGCATGCATCCTTAAGGCGTGATAAAAACGTTCAATGCCTGGCTTACTGATAAAAACGTTCAATGCCTGGCTTACTGAGGATAGTAAAATATAAAATGATGCATGTACAACCCAACTCACCATTCATGATAGTTCCTTGCAATCAATCATGAATACACTATGACGTTGGATTCTCTATCCTGAGGCTACGCCGCCTCCTCTGCCCAAATCAAAACCCATCAAGCTAGTCCATGCAAAGAGAACCTGATAAAGTGCATATAAAGTTGATCAGTTGCTCTCCTTACCAATAATATGGTTAGCCTACCAGAGACCAATTATGATAATTAAGACACTAGCCACACGTCTTTAGGAACATAATAATTAATGGACTGAGCATCATGAGCACGAGATCATAAGATGGATATTGAACTAGAAGGGATGTTCCTGGTGCTTTTAACAGAATCAACTCTTACATCTTTAACATAATCAATTTGCTCTAGGTTTGTGGCCTTTTGTATAAACATGTTTTTTCATTAGGCATCCCGGGATGTCTAGGTGGAGGTGGGGAAAATTTTAGAGAAAATGTATATATATTATACATTTTTTTGTAATATTTACCGCCACCTCCATATATACATTTTCTTTAATATTCTCTCCACCCCACCCTCACCCTCATATGGAGGTGGGGGAAATATTAGAGAAAAATGTATGACATATATATATTTTTCCTAATATTTCCCCCCACCCTCGAGGGTGTATACATTTTATCTAATACTTCCCGGCACTCCCACCACTTGGGGGGGAAATATTAGAGAATATATATATATATATATATATATATATATATATATATATATATTCTCTAATATTTCCCCCCACCCACCCTCATATGAGGGTGGGGGTATGGAGAAATATTAAAGAAAATGTATAATATATATACATGTTCTTTAATATTCCCCCCACCCTCCATATGAGGGTAGGGGTGGAGGGTAGGGGGGAAATATTAGAGAAAATATATAATATATATACATTTTCTTGGAGGGTGGGGGTGAGAGGAAATATTAGAGAAAATGTATAATATATATATATATTTTCTCTAATATTTCCCCCCATCCCCACCAATACATTTTCTCTAATATTTCTCCCCACCGCCACCCCCACCCTCATATGAGGGTGGCGATGGTAGAATATTAGAGAAAATGTGTATATATCCCTGCCCTAACAACAGAGACTTAATGCTCTGCAACTCCTCTTGTTAGTCTATGAGCTCTATATGAAATATAAGTTTCATCTCTCACGTCAAATTATGCAACATTTTCATTAGTGACCAAAAAATTTCTAATGTTTAATATAATAATAATAATAATTTATTTTTAAGGAGA
>JZKD02S1592565.1:543867-561988 GCA_000966675.3 Picea glauca
CTTCACACCCGGATGCGCACAATAAAGTGCTCTATGGGCTTCCTTC
The DNA here is from genome assembly GCA_000966675.3 of Picea glauca. Taxonomy (NCBI): domain Eukaryota; kingdom Viridiplantae; phylum Streptophyta; class Pinopsida; order Pinales; family Pinaceae; genus Picea; species Picea glauca. The sequence goes on from JZKD02S1592565.1 coordinate 543,914, forward strand.
AGTATGATGCTTTGAATATCCCCATTTTCAGGGATGTACATCCTTCCTCGATATCTTAACAGTCTGTCTGCTTCCAGACTATATCCTTCATACTTTGGATCTAATTGCCTCCCACTCTGGAGGTTTGAAATAACCTTTAAATACCAACTGTCTCCTTGGAGTTGCGCCAACAAATGTTCCCTCAGATTGACCTTTAAGGGTACCAAGGAGAAGACACGTGGTCTCCTACTCAAGGCATCTGTGACCACATTTTCCTTCCCCTTGATGTATGAAATACGAAAATCCTACTCACTCATAAACTCACTCCATCGTCTTTGCCTGGAATTCAGATCCCTTTGAGTGAAGAGATGTTTTAAACTTTGATGGTTCGTTTTGAGCTCGAAGTTTTGACATAGGAGATAACGGTGTATTTAGAATTAATAAATCTATTTATTTCTTTAATTACCATAATATTAGAGTAGTAACAAAAGAAAACAAGGGCCATAATCTATATATAACACACACATTGTTATAGATTTATTATTATTTTTCACTATAATTGTTGACGTATAAATATATATATGACTTAATTGTTGTTAAGTCACATGGAAAGGTAATTATGGGTTGTTCATAATTATTTTTCTAGCTAATTAGATGAGCCATTACATTATTTGTTATACAATATTACCAGGTGTAAGGCCTCTACTTCCTTTACATTTTCAATATGTATATTCTTTATATTTATATTTGTGTTAAAAAAAAAATTGTGCTTGGCTTGCAGGTTAGGCGGAGGTGGAGATGGAACTTGGATTTTCATCTAATTAAATGGTTTCAGGGTTTTTTAAATTTTTGGGTGGGTAAAGTTCCATTCTTAAGTTGGGTAGGTGGGTAGGTAAGCCCTTAAGGCTCCAGTGCTTCAAACTGAAGCTCTGATACCATGTGTAAAAACCCTGAATTAATTAAGCCTAGTAAAATTCACAATTAAACATAAATTAATTAACAAAACCTAATAAAATTCGTACAATTAAACATAAATTTCTTTCAATGCATAAGTGATTCATTAATCATCGTATAAGCATATAATATTCAGCAGAAAATTGAATTTATCCACATCATGAAATAAATTACAAAATTATCACATAACTCAGCAAATTCAGAAATAAAAATACCTTTGCCCGATGCTAGATTCCCGCTTATCTGGTTGTCCTCCCTGCTGCTTTGCCCAGGTTGTTGCTTGACCAAACCCTACCCAAAACAAACTAACCACCCAGCCAGCTAGGAGCAACCTGTCCATCTCCCTAGCACCAGGATACTGTAAGGAATCCTGGCCCCTGAGCCCAAAACCCTCAACAACCTGATGCCCCCTGCAATGGTTCACCAAAACTCCCAGACCAAACTCCTCAAAACCAGAAGCTATCCAAAAAAAATACAGACCTCCTTCTAATAATGCTCCTACCCCCCATTTTTCATGATGGTCTCTCGTAGGACTCTTCCCCGTCATATCTCCCCCCATTCATTGACTCTCCTCTCCTCTATTAATTACCTTATCCTATTCTTTATTACCTTATCCCATTCCTTTATTACCTTATCTGATTCCTTTATTACCTTATCCTTCCCTCCCATGCTTCATTCCCCCCTACATACATAAAGTCTTATAAAAATAATTTAAACTTTATTAAGCTCTTAATTCATTACCCTAACCTTTAATAAGTTAATTAATTAATTAATTAATCAATCAACAGTTATAAACAATTAATTAATAAATTAATAAATAATTAATATTATTAATAACTAATCATTGTTTAACTAAAACCTTATTAGGAAAGTTCAATATCTAATTAATTATACTTAATAAACCCTATGAAACTATTTAACCAGGGTTGTTACATTCTTGCTTGATTCATAAACACTTTGTGTAGCTTGATGTGTTATCCCTTGCATGTAGTGGCTTCCTGTTGCCCCTCAAGTTTCCTCAAGAATAATCGTTTGAAGAATGAACTTGAACTCGATGATACTCTGATAACCTAGAACTGAGACCTCGAGACCTGGAGCAGATGAACATGTGACAATATTATTAGTTCCTGTAAAGCTATGCCAAAGAATGCTAGAAATCTATTTTTTTAATTTCATGGAATGCTTACTATTACATTTTATTTATGGATAGGAGAGTCATTCTTTCATAGAGGAGAATCAACGAACTCGAACTCAATGATTCTCTCAAGAAACCAAAGCTGAGACCTTGAGACATGGAGCAGATCGATAGGTGACAATATTGTTAGTTCCTGTAAGCCTATGCCAAAGAATACTAGAAATCTATTTGTTTAATTTCATGGATTTATTACTATTAATTTTGATTTATGTATAGGAGAATTATGCTTTCATACAAGAGAATCATGGAAAATCAAGATTTATATAAAGGAGAATCATGGAATGTCCTTTTTATTATAAATTTAGATATTTATAAATTCTTACAATCATACCTATTAGTACTAGATTTGATCTAGTCATTAGCATGTGCCATGATCAATATTAAGGGGTCAAAATTCAAAAGAAAGAGGTCAAAGGAGAGCTCACAGGGCTCACGCATCAAAGAAACAATGAACATGATTGGGATCCAAAGAATCTATAATGAAAAAATTGATCTCTAAGGGCTCGAGAATCAACTTCAAATACCTAGGCTCTTATTTGGAGCATGAAAGACAATTATCTCTTCCAAAATAAGTTTAATCCCTGACCCAAATGGAGCCATAAAATATAGTTGAGGCTAAAAAAGAAAGTGTGGGAAGAGGTGCGGGCCAGATCATCTGATGGTTTCAAGAGAGCTTGGTCAGCGATGGAGGACGTATGTCACATCGAAAACACATATGGGAGTTAACACAACATCGAGGCATGACAATGGCTTTAGGATGCTCCGTGTCAAAGAGTAAAAGTTGCCGCATGTTAAGATACAGAAAGGAAAACCACTCCATTACGATCATGACAGTGGTATTCTAGTCCCACCAGGATTGCACATTCTCCAACTCATCACTTATATGATCGCTCATTCAACGCCACCTGGAGATAACATAGTAGTCCACTTGGACACCAAGGAAGCTGAGAAAGGATTGAAAAGTTAGCTATGTGTATTTTGAGCCTGTCATAGATCACCACCTATGATGAGGAGGCCCATCAGAGTTTTTGGTTGTCATATTGAACTCAACCATGCATATACTGAGCCTCAGAGGACACTTCAACGCCTACATGGACTAATTTTAAGCTGCCACATGTCCATGTATTCATGTTGACATCAACATGATGTCATCCAAATTTCATGCATTTTCCAAATTTATAGGGAAAATGATGCATTTATTCAAACAAAGGAACGAGAGAGAAATGTTTTAGGCAAGTGGGAGGATTTGTTGACATCTTGGCAAATATGTTGGAAAAGAAGTGACATATAACCGAATATCTAGCATCAAATTTTCCATCCATCACCCATCATCATGTCCTTGCATGCAACTATCAGAGGATAACAATTATTGGCTTGATGTGCTCATGTCTCATATCTTAATAGATTGGGGTAGGCATGACCAATCATTTTTCTCCATCAGTTGTCTCACAAAACACATGTCAAGTTCCTACAAGAAAGAGTTGTAGTGTCCATGATCCAAAATCCTTTGTAATTGTATATACAGGTTGGTGAGTGCCTGCCCGTGTAAATTTAATCATGAATATTAATACAATATTTCATCATTGTGTGTTGAATGACTTAGAATGAAAGATATTGGGGGCCTACTCTACTGAAAAAGGAAAAAGGGGGTGAGTCGTAAGTCTTGGGGAATATTTTATAATATTTTCAAGAAAAGTGTAATGTCAGATATATATTATTATTTTATCTTAAGTTCCCATGTGTAGGCAATGGGTCACCAAGTGGTTTAAAGATGCTTTCGGAGGTGACAAGTGTCAAGTGGAGGGAATGCAATATGTATTTCCAGACTTAATCTATTTTGGGGGGATGCTATTATTATTGATGTTGCAGGCTCTCGTGAGTGGAGGGGGCTCGTATTGTATGGGAAAATCCAATTATTACCTTATCTTCCAGAGAAGCTTGTAGGAAGTTGTGGGGTTGTATCCAAATTTTCATTATCGAAGAGTCAGGTTGGAATACCCTAAGAAGCCTCTCTGGGTGAGATATTGGCTATTGTGGAGTGATTGACATACCTATGAGAATACTCTCTAGATGATATTTTTGTTGAAAATTGTTCCCTAGTGAGTTTGGCATTAGTCACAGGGATCAGAGAATTCCTGTCTGACATGTTGTTGGTAACCCTGGGAAGGGAAGTGGGGCAGTTGAGGGATTCATGAGAAGAGAAGGGGCACACTTGCTTGGGTGTGACATGTTCTTGGGGAATGAGGGAATGTGGGATAGTTGCAGTAGCGGGCACTTAGGACTGGGAAATTTTGTTGAGTTTCAAACCATAGATTTCCACTAGGACCCTTTTTCTTGGTGGAGTCGAGCCCCACCTTGGGGGTGACCTATTGCTCAAATTTTATGAGCAATGACATCTATGGTTGGGAGGAATGTTTGATTCAAGGCCGCAGTTGGTGATTTTCATAAAAGATAAGTGTCCTTTATGTGCTTGACTTGTTTAATAATGCGCTTGTTTATCTATGTTTGACATGGGTTAATTCTTGTATGTCGTTGCATATAAATATTTGTTGTTATTCTGTTTAATTATGCTAGCACCTGTAAGTATGATGCATATAGCCTGTAATTGTGGTTATGATTGGATATAACCAATATGATTAGTTTTTCTAGCTATGTTAACCTAGTGATTTTGGTTATGAGCCAACAAGAAGAGGATTGAGTGGATGAGTGCACAAGGTGGTAGCTTGTGTACACCAAGGGGATGGAATTTCTATGTGTGCGGACAAAGAATTAGATTCCACGTACAACAAAATTTGAGTTGGCACATGAGGCATAGATGTTTTTGTGTGGGATGTTTTATATGAACAATATGGTGATGTGCGCAATTTTGAGTTATTTCCATTGCTTGAGGTTGTATTAAAAGAAATTGTTCCTTCTTCTATTATAAGTTGCGTGGTGCGACTCCAGATTGGGCTAAGCACGTCCCTTCAATTGAAACTACATGGATTGTGTTTAAAGTAGATATTGCACAATGAGCTTTGTCAGAGTATTTTATGGAGTAGCGTGGCCCATCCTGGGTGACTGAGAATGTTATAAATTGGTTGTATCAGAGTACATGTAAGTGGCAACGAGACTCAGTGGGATACTGGGTATGTTACAAAAGTTGAGGTTGTGCCATGTGGCCATCCTAGGTGGCTGGGGACGTTACATTATGGTGTCATAGCTATTGGTTCAACACTAGACTTGTATAGGCCCAAAATTAGTGTGAATAAATGTGTGTGCTAAGAATTGGTACCACACTATACAAAGTTTAGTTTTCCTGGAAGAACATTGGTGCACGGTCTAGATATGTGATGCATGCCAAGATATTGATACGTGGGTGTGCACACTAGAGTTTGGGATGTTAAAATCATCCAAGGAAGAAAAGAGGAAGGATTCTTACAAAATGGTGCAATTTTTTCATGTAGTTGTTGCATGAAATCACCTAACAAATCCTGTTGTCTGCACATTTTGTAGGATTATCAACAAATATAGCAATATAGAGTCAGTGCAGAAGGTTGAAAGCATGGAAGATGCACGAAGAAATTATAGTCCTGATGATGAATTTGGAGATATGCATGTTGGTTTGTATGTTGATGGTACAAAATCCAAGAGGGAGCACATGAACTTGTTACAAACTTTAAAAGTACTGCTGAAATATGTCTAGAGTTATAAGGTTGATAATGAAAGGCTTATCATAGCCAAGGCACAACAAGATGAATTCAATGTAAAATTGATGTAGATCCTGGACATAATAGAAAATAAGATGGATAAGGAGACATGGATAAGTATGTCAAGAAGTCATGGGTCTCATGATGAGAAAAGAAGAGAAGAAAGAGGTGATGGTAAGCATTCTTTCAGGAAAGTGCGTAGTAGCTCAAGTCCATCTCTTATTAGAAAGCACAAGAGGAGGACTTGGGTGGATGAGCTACATGAAGAAATGAATAAGATCAATCCTCTTGCCTTTGACAATGAGAACAATAAGGACAAATATATGGAGACCCGATAACTGGGTATGCAGAAATACTTCGAGCTACATAATTATTCTGTGCAGGCAGAAGGGAGAATTGTTATCTATCAATTAAAGGGAAATGCATCAATGTGGTGGGATCAATATGTGAAAGTGCAATACATTGATGAGAATAAAGTGACTTGGAGGGAGTTCAAGAGGTATTTACAAAAGGAATACTTAACCAAGTGTTACTATAACAGGAAAATGAAGGAGTTCTTCGAACTCAAACTTGGGAGCATGATGATTGATGAGTATATAAGAATTTTTTTAGAACCACTGAGCTATGTGACTTTTATCAAGGATGAAAAAGTGAGTATTTAGAGGTATCTGAATGGGAAACCCTCATTTAATAGTGCAACGATACAATATGATGACCCTAAGACGTTGGAAGATACCATAAGGTGCACCCAGTGTCTATATGAACAAAAAAGGGGAAGACTGAAATTCCAAAAGTCTTGGGAAGACAAGATAGAAAGTAAGGTGGAACAAAGGAAGAAGGGAGCCAAGCCACTATTTTTCAGAAACACTGCGCAAGGGAAGATGACTCTTTAGGAGGCTAGAATGTCAACAATAGTGGGAAAGAACTCATGGAATCAACCTATGTAGTGTTGGGGTGGTGGAAGAAATCATATGCACAAAGATTTTCCTCAAATAGGTGATAAAGTGAGGGTTTCACATAGTGTACAAGAAGTTGTGATAGTGGAGAACATGGGTAGAAATGTACCACAGATTTATTTTGCGTTAGATAACAAGCAAGTTGATTTCAAGTCACACATGATCGATGTGGAAGGTAAGATTAATGACCAACCCATTGCTATTTTAATAGACTTGAGATATATTCATAGTTATCTTGATCCTAAAATGGTGGAAAGGTTCCATATGTTGAGAAGAAAGCTCTGAAAACCTTGGTTGGTGTAGAAAACTATAGGAACAAAAAAGAAAATCAATGAGATGGTTAATGCATATCCATTGGATGTGAATGGAATGTGCAGAAAGGATGATTTTAATATTATACCTTTGGGATCATATGATTGAATCATTGGTATGGATTGGTTGGATGAGTATGATGTTGTCGTGGATTGTTACAATAAGGCATTTACTTGCCTGGATGGGAAAGGGAACTTGATATATTTTCAAGGAATTCCAAGAGTTGTGTCTATCAGAGAAGTTTCAACATTGCAGTTGAAGAAACATTATAAGAAAGGGTGTTAAGTATTCATATCACACATGGAAGAGGAACCTAAGGATAAAGTTCCAAGTGTGGAATAATGCACAATACTGAAAGAGTATGAGGATGTCTTTAAATAGATAACGAGATTTCCTTCGAAAATAGATATTGAATTCCCTATAAATCTAATGTCGGGAGAAACACCTGTGTCCAAGAATCCTTACATGATGAGTATGCCGGAATTGAAGGAGTTGCATGTGCAACTTGAAGAGATTTTGAAGAAGGGATTTATACGCCCAAGTGTGTCTCCCTAGGGTGCACTATTTTTTTTTTTTTAAAGAAGGATGGTACGATGAAACTATGTATCGACTTCAGGAAGTTGAACAAGGTAACAATGAAGAACACGTATCCTTTGACAAGGATAGATGATATGTTTGATCAACTAAGAGGCCCAAGGATATTTTCCAAGATAGATCTCAGATCTCGGTATCACCAAGTAAGAATAAAAGAGGAAGACATCAGTCATAATTCCTTTATAACAAGGTATGGCCATTACGAGTTTACAATGGTTCCATTTGGGTTGTTGAATGCACCCGATGTGTTCATGTGCTTTATGAATGGAGTTTTCAAAGAGTATTTAGATACGTTTGTCATTGTATTTTTGGATGACATTTTTATTTACTCAAAGTTTGAGGAAGAGATGGAGAAACACGTGAGGATGGTGTTGCATGTGTTGAGGGATCATAAGCTTTATGCAAAGATGAGAAAGTGTTCATTTTATCAGTGACATAATCGTTACTTGGGTCATATCATTTTAGAGGAAGGAATAGTTGTGGACCCAACAAAGATAAAATCCATTGAGGAATGACAAACACCAAGAAATGTTGCATAGGTGAGATCCTTTATGGGACGGGAAGGGTACTACAAAAAGTTTATTGAAGTATTCTTGTAGATTGCGCATCCAATCACATCCCTACAAAAGAAAGGTGTTCAATTTGAATGGAATCCAAATTACACAAGGAGTTTCCAACACTTGAATAATTTGTTAACAAGTGCACCAATTTTAAGAATTGTTGATCTGGATGCATACTTCGTTGTGTGCATGGATGCATGCAAGGAAGGGCTCAGTGGAGTCCTAAGTCAAAATGTACATGTGGTATTCTACGAGTCAAGGAAGTTGAAGGAGCATGAAAGTCTCTATGCTATGCATGATTTAGAGTTGGCCACTATAGTGCATACCTTGAAGTTGTGGAAAAATTATCTCATGGGTAAGATTGTTGAGCTAAGAATAGACCATTGTGGTTTGAAGTATTTGTTTAGGAAACCAAGTTTGAATTCAAGAAAAGAAGGTGGTTAGAGTTCCTGAGTGAGTATGCCTTCGACATAAAACATATCAAAGGAAAATAGAACAATGTGGTTGACACACTCAACATGAGGATGCATGAAATGCATGCTACAATCATTAACATGTACCAGACAGATTTGCACAACAAAATTTTGGAAGTTTCCAAATCAGATCTACTCTATATGAATATAACTATGATGTTACAACAAGGTATGTCGCAAGAGAATTTTGAAGGGTGTGAGTTGAGAGAGGATGGGATCCTCATGTATAGATGTAGAGTCTATGTTCCAAATGATCAAGAGTTGAAGAACCTGATTTTTTTAGAGATGCATAAGGTTCCTTATGTTGGACATCCAAGATATCATAAGACAATTGTCACGGTCAAGAAGCAATACTTTTGGCCAGTTATGAAAAAAATAGTTTCATATTTTATTGTGAGATGTATTGAATGTCAAAAAATCAAGGCTAAGCATAGACATATAGCTGGATCCAAGCCGACTGTGAAGAACCTCCTCGTTACGACCACAACTCTGATAACTGGTGCAATTTTTATTTTTTTTGTGTTTATTAAAGTGTGTGCGCACGTGTAGAAAGGAACCGACACACTTGACTATATGTCGCCACCTAACGACTAACAAGACTCAACCACGAAGATCACAACCAGAAGACATAAGGCGCACAACAAGTAATTGCAAGCGTTAACGACCATAGACCTAAGGAAGAATCCAGAATAGTAGATTTTACTATTTCTGCACAGGAAAGCAGGGCATTTAATCTTAGTCCTCTGCTCCAGAGAGAGAGAAGGTCAGATAGGCTCCTGGCCGACTACTCAGGCAGAAACTAGTAATCTTTGTCAGGTGTGTTGCAAGAGTGGAAACCCTGCCTTTAAAGGGCCCGAGACTCTTGATACGGCACGGGATTCTATACACAGAAAATAATCACACACCCACCCTTACATACTAGGCTACATGGAGGTGTCTACATCCCGCCCAACACAAGTAGACCAAGCAACGAAATTTAAAACAACCAAGCACAACCCCAAAACCGAGAGCTACCACGTCCTCTACGACGACGCAAGACAAAAGGGCTCAGTCAACGACCCAACAATATTAAGATGCGGAATTGTCTATGACTCAACAATGATTGAATACTGACCAATTACTCCATTTGACTTCATTATCCGACGATTACATTTAGCATCAGGTAAATCTAATTAATCTCAACCCTCCGGTTATTAAGTCGTAACATCTTATTGTACCAGTTCAAGGAACAATATAATGGTAAGCTATCTCTAACAGTAAAAATGGTAATATCATTGCTACGAAGTGATGCCCATAAAACCTTTTTATCAATGACTTGCATAACTCTCTATCATGCATAAGATTTCATAAAAGGTACAATCATGCATAAGATTTCATGAATGCATTATTACATTAAAACATGTTTTTATTAATAAAAGAATTTTAAACAACCATTTTGGTTTATGAAGACATTTTATAGAACACAAATTTAAACTTGGTAAATAGCATATGCTAAACAAGCATTTCATTAATTCAAACTATAAAATAAAAATAACCTAGTCCTCCTAAATATTATTGCTTGAAACAATAAATTTCTGACCTTATGTTACAAACAATACACTAGTGTGGAAAACAAAGTCACTTGAATTAAGAATTTCATGAATTTGAATAATAAAGAAAAGTTATAGACACAGTGACACCAGAAGTCACCTAAATGTTTTCGTACACGTAAATAAGGATTCTATAAATAGGAGTTTGTTGAATTCTAATGACACAACGTGCATACAAATCAATAAGAAAGGACTCTATTTTAAACAATTTATTTTCTGGTGTGCATATATAATATTATAATATATTATAATATATTATAATATATATTATAGCTAACACTAATGACACAACGTCCATACAGATCAATAAGAAAGGACTCTATTTTAAACAAATTATTTTTTGGTGTGCATACATAATATTATAATATATTATAATATATATTATAGCTAACACTAATGACACAATGTCCATACAGATCAATAAGAAAGGACTCTATTATAAACAAATTATTTTCTGGTGTGCATATATAATATTATAATATTAAAATGCATTCTAGTTGTATCAGTAGACTAGAAATTCAACTATTTCAATGATGAGAAACAGATAAAACAACGCTATGTGTAAGTAACTAGAACGAATGGCATGTAATCATAATGAAGGGAGACCTATGTAATTAAATCATTTTACATATAAAAAGGTAAAACGAAATTCAACCATAAGCGAACCCCCTCCCCTTTTTTAAAAACGATTTTAGAAAGGTGCCCTTTTAACTGTAATTCTATAACCACACGGTGGGTACACGAGATGGAGATTACAGCGCTAGCCTCAACCTAAATCCATAATCAATAAACTGGCAAATGAAAGGCTATCCAAGCCAACAATTACGCTCCCTTAAGGAAATTGACGGAGCACAGAATGATAACCTAAATCCCACAGGAAAGGTTAACCCTACTGGCAACCTATGAACGAGGGTTAAAATGTAACCTGGATGGCAAGGGAAGGCTGCGTAACTGTTCTGAGTCATCACAAAGGGATGTACTTTAAGAACCAGGAAAGACACGAGTTACTAGTTTACTCGAGATTCTATTTTTACTTGCATTTATAATAACAGGGACCCTACAGTTTAATAGCGAATGGAGAATTAAACATATAACTCACCAGGGCACAGAACGGATGTTACAACAAACGCAGACAAAATGCAACCATTAAGACTCAATCACTTAAGACGCACAATCTGGAATTCAACGCAAGAAATGGGTATGCTGGAACGCAGACCCCCAAAAACGCCGGAACCTCATGGAATTCACCCACAGAGAAATTAAAAACGCAAAGAAATATGCAAATTGCGGAGACCCCATTTGATATTACATTTGCCAGAACACATAAATGGTTATACATTTGCCAGAACTATTCATAAAAATGATTTTACACTGGCCAGAACCCCTAAAATGATTTACACACGATTTTACAATGCCAGAACACATAAATAGTTTTACATTTGCCAGAACTATTCATAAAAACGATTTTACACTGGCCAAAACACCTAAAATGATTTACACATGATTTTACATTGCCAGAACACATGATAACAACAATTCATTCTACCCTTCCATTTATAAGCAAATCCGCATGAATCCTAACACATTCTACCATAAAAATATGAAGGCATACCTGTGCCCTTTCGCTTGCCTTGGATGACGTCCCATGCTTTGTGCCGCTCCCGCCTTCCATGCTGCTCCCGCTCGCCGACCGTAGAGGACTCACCGGTACCTCCCAGCCAAACGCTAGGGGTACTCTGCTTCCCCCTTAGCCCCCCGAGCCGTAAAGGGGCCACACACAGTCCAGACAGTAACCTAGCTTCCCAGCTCGCCTCCAAGGCTGAGCTACCACTCTAATACAGCTGAGAAAATCCCCAACTCCTCACAAGCAATCAGTCCAGTTTTCCATTTCGACAGTATAACAATACCTAATAGCCCCCCCTCCCTTTTCCCCCATGCCCCTTTCTTTTTATCGAGTTTTGACCTAAATCACATTTATTTTAAGTTTTAATAAAAAACCCTCTAAAATTTCTATGTCTTACAAGTGTCACTCATCCCCCACGTTTCTCCAAAATTATTTCCCCCCCCACCTTTTTTTTTCTTTTAAAAAAAACTCAAAAAGGTAAATGCGCTAAGCATCTTTTCATTTTATTTTTAAATTCATATATATTTTATTTTTTTTATACTCCCGCTCGTTAAATAATTTTATTACTAATGGTTCAATTTGAGTTTATGTATGAGTTTTAAGGAATATAGTTTAGTCCCTTAAGCATTCAATTTATTCACTGATGGTTATGCGTTCTGTCAATCAAAACTATGGCTTTTGGTATTCGTTTATTTATGAATTAGTTTAATTTTTGAAAAACTATTGCGTTCATAAGGGAGTTATTCTTTCAATAAGTTAATGAACTCTCATTGCAGGTTGCGTTTAAAGAAGAAGAGGCCTTCAATGAAATTTATTGTATGAGTTAACTAAAACGTATCCGTTGATAAATTGGTTGTAGTTGGATGAAGTTAATGCTAATGAATCCAAGAACTAGAGCTCAAGTACGTTCTAAAAATTGTATTCTCCTTGCACTGCATTGAGGTGCGAACTCTAGCCTAAAATTCATAATGATGTTTTGCTTAATTATTTTAATGGTTATTAGGGTTAATTGTTATTACTAAAGATATTTGGGTATATGATTAGGTCAAGATTCATAGGAGCTATTTCATTTAGAATTAGGGTTAGGCTCTTTTTAGAGTTAGATTTAAGGCCTTTTTCCTTAAGGTTAAATGAAATTTTTATCTTAGAGAAGTTTTTATTTATTTATTTAGGTTTAGATTTTGAAATGGACAACGATTTGTTTAGGGGTGTCGTTTTAAGAATTTATTAAGGTGTTATTTTCTTAGGGCTATTTAGGTGGTTTCCTTCATCCACCTCAATGCGACGTGCCCTTCAGGATGCACCTCGTGCTCCAAGGGTGCCACTCGCCTCGTTCGTTTTCTTTGCGCGACGTGCCCTTCAGGATGCACCACGTGCTCCAAGGGTGCCACTCGCTTCTTGTGTTTCTTTTGTGCGACATGCCCTTCAGGATGCACCACGTGCTCCAAGGGTGCCACTCGCTTCTTGTGTTTCTTTTGTGAGACATGCCCTTCAGGATGCACCACGTCCTCCAAGGGTGCCACTCGCCAACTGGACTGATTGGTAGACATCTATAACCCCTAGAGTCAACACTCCGCCAGGTGAACTTGTGGGAGACTAAGGGTTCTAAGGAATAAGGCCCCTGCCTTATTGCGTGCCCCTTAGAATCATCGTGAGTGATTGTCGCAGTCTTCCCTCACAGCATCGTGGATCCTCTTGAACTAGGTAATCGTTAACCTATAGTTCGAGCCACGGCGGGAGTGCTAGTAGGTGGTGGCAGGGCTGTTGTCCACCCCTCTCCCTCAACCTCTCTAGAAATCGTGTGTGGCCCCTTTACTCCATATGTGAGTCTGGTCGGCAAGCTATCGTCAGCCTGCATCATCAACAATCATGTCAGAAATGTCAACATCACATCATCGAATCAAATGAAATATCACAGTAAATACATCAACCCAAAATCACACTCCTTGACTCAATACAGAGTCCAAGGGGTTCCACCGATGCCTCTGCATCCTCTAGGTCCAAAACCCTGCACACTCAATAAAACTGAGTCAATAGCTCCTGTCTACATCAAATAGTAAAACATCATGTCGTCTGTCAATCGCATCATAAGTATAAATGGTTTAACATCACAAAATTCTAGATCACTTGCAAGCAAGTGTCCTCAAAAAATAAGTTTTCTCAGTGCGCCGAAGATGGATGTTACACCGACATAAATAAAATAACATTACTAATGTAATATGCCCTAATTAAGGGGTAATGTGCCACTATTTAGGTATTAACATGCCCCCCCCCTTGAGACAAGTGTTGTCTACAATGTTTGAGTAACTTTGGATGCTTCTGTATAAAAGACTTGTATTCCGAAGTGGAATCTCTAGTCGATAATTTCCTCCATTTAATGAGATACTCTTAAATGGATCTATTCCTCAACTGGCGAATTCTTATGTCAGTGATGGCTTCAGGCTCCAATATGATTTTTCCTTCCTCATCAAGTTCTGGCAATATAATTTGAACTAGGATCTTGTCACCTATAACCTTATTTAAGCATGAAACATGGAAAACTGGGTGTACTCGTGAAGATCCAGGCAACTCCAATTTGTATGCCATAGTACCAATATTTTGCAACACCTTATAAGGGCCATAGTACTTTGGTGATAATTTGTTATCCTTCTTGGCTTGCTTGAGGGAAATTTGTTTCTATGGTTGTAGTCTTAAAAACACCCAATTCCCTACTTCAAAACTTCTTTCACTACGATGTTGATCTGCTTGTTGTTTCATGTGATTTTGCGCCATGGTCAGGTTGTCCTTTAATATTTGGAGAACTTTTTGTTGATGCTCAATGTGATCTTCCACTGCTTGAACCTTAGATTTTTATTTTAGAGAAGAAGTGATGGAAGGATGGTTGTATCCATAGAGTGCCATAAATGGTGTCATTTTTTTGGTAGTATGAAAGGAAGTGTTATACCACCATTCTGCCAAGGGTAACCATTTGAACCATTATTTTTGTTTATCAAAGACAAAGCAATGAAGGTGGCCTTCTAGAAATTTGTTCACTATCTCAGTTTGTCCATCATATTGAGGATGATAGGATGAGATATGAGCCAATTGAGTACCCAAACAAGAAAACAATAATGTCCAAAAATGTCCAGTGAAGATGGGATATCTGTCACTTACAATAATGTTTGGGCTTCCATGTAGATTTTGAATTGTCTCCATGAATGCAGTCGCAATTGTACTGGCTTTGAAGGGATGAGAAAGTGCAAAAAAGTGTGTGTACTTGGTCAGTCTATCAACAATCACCATGATGACACTCTTTCCTTCAGACTTAGGTAACCCTATGATGAATTCCATGGAAACCTCCTCCTAGCACTGACTTGGGATGGCTAATGGTAGTAAAAGACCTGGGGTCTTAATTTTTTCCACCTTATTTTGTTGGAAAACCAAACATTCTTCCAGAAAGATTTGAACATCAGTTTTAAGTCCATCCCAAAAAAAATCCTTCTTGACCCTATGGTAGGTTTTCAAAAATCCTGAGTGCCCTCCAACTAGAGAGGTGTGCAATTCCAATAGTACCTTTTGTTTGAGTTGGGAATTCTTACATAAATATAAGTGATCTGTGTACCATAATGAATCATTTTTCCATGTAAATGTATCTGGAATCCTACTGCGACCTTTGAATGAGAGTACACACGTTCATCATTCTTTCATGCATCCCTTGCTTCTATTATCCAATTGGGTTGGATGATCGAGATAACACAGAGAAAGGCTTCAACATCTTCATCCTTTTTTGAGAGTGCATCTACCACAACATTTTGCTTCCCTTTTTTATAGACAATTTCAAAATCATAACCCAATATCTTGGTCACCCATTTTTGTTGTTCTTCTGAAGATAGTCTTTGTTCCAAGAAGTATTTAAGACTATCATGATCTGTTTTGACCTTGAAGTGCCTACCTATTAGGTAAGGGAACTATTTCTTCAATGCATGTAGTATTGCCATCATTTCCTTCTCATAAATGGGTTTGTGTAAGTCCTTTCCCTTGAGTGGAAAACTTTCAAAATCAAGGGGCCTTCCTTCTTTCATTAGGATAGCACCAATTCCATTTCCCGCAGCATCACATTCCACAATAAAGGTTTTTGTGAAGTCTGGAGTGGTCAAGATATGAACTTTTCACGTCACCTCTTTAAGTTGTTCAAAATGTTTAGTTTCCTCTTGAGTCCATGAAAATGCATCCTTCTTAATTAGTGTCATTAAAGGTGTTTTTATTCTTCCATAGTGTCGAACAAACTTGCGGTAATAACCTGTCAAACCCAAAAATCCTCTAAGATTCTTCAGTGTTTTGGGAATCAGCCAGTCCATCATGGCCTTAATCTTGTTAGGGTCTACCTTGAAACCTTCATGAGATACAATATGACCCAAATACTCTACCTCCTTCACCCCAAAGAAACATTTGGATGGTTTGGCATATAGTTGTTTCTCCTTTAGTAGTTGTAGCACCTTGTCAACATGTCACACATGATCCTCCCAAGACTTGTTATAGATTAGTATATCATCAAAAAATACTAACAAAAATTTTAGAAGGAAGGGCTTGAAAATGAAATTCATCAACCCTTGGAATGTGTAAGGTGCATTTGTAAGAACACAAGGCAGGACCAAAAATTCATAATGGCCTTCATGAGTTCAGAATGTTGTTTTTGGAATATCTTCTTCCTTTATTCTAATCTAATGATACCCTGAATGAATATACAACTTTGTGAAATAGGTTTATCTATGTAGTTCATGTAACAATTAATCAATGATGGGAATGGGAAACTTATCTTTAATAGTGATCTTGTTGAGCTCTCTATAATCTGGGCACATATGCCATGAGCCATCTTTATTGAGCACCATTACCACCGGTCCAGAGTAAGAACTTTGGCTAGGTCTAATTATGCTAGTCTCTAACATTTCGTCAGCCATACACTCAATTTCACTCTTTTGGGCATAAGGGTATCTGTATGGCCTGATGTTAGGAGGAAAAATCCCAGGAATTAGGTGAATAGCATGATCATGATTTTGAGTGGGTGGAAGACCTTTGGGAATATCTTCAAATACTTTGGAATGCTTATCAATGATCCCTTGGAGATCATATGGCTTAGATATTTGAACATCTAGTGAGCATAGTTGTGCAATTACACCTTGATTCTCCTTTTTGAATAATTTTATCATGCTGTTAGAGCTTATCACCTTACTGGGTTTCCCTGTGATACCTCTTAACTTGATTTTTTTTCCTTCCAATGAAAATTTCATGAAAAGTTCTTGAAAATTAAAAGCCACTATTCCTAATGATTGTAACCATTGGATTCCTAGTACGAAATCAACACCACCCATGGGTATAGCAATCATTAGACTATTCATTACATATTCCCCCATAGTAAGATTGATCTTATTGCATTTTTATGAACAATTGATAGTTCCTTCATATGCAATCATTACTTGAAACTCTGGCACTGGTTATACAAAGCAATTGAGAGCTTTGACTAATTTATAGTGAATGAAATTATGAGTACTACCTGAATCAATTAGTACTATTACCTTTTTGTTTTTGATATATCCTTCGATCTTGAGGGTTTGAGGAGTGTTAATTCTAGCCAATGCATTACACGATATTGTGGGAGTCAACTCTTCAGAAGAAATTGCTTCTGTTTTTTCATCTTGAGATGGTTCTTGTTCTTCTTCCTCTTCAGAATCTATGTAGAATAATTTATTCTCACCACACTTATGTCCCTTACTGCACTTGCTGTCACAATTAAAGCATAAACCTTTTTCTTTTATTTCCTCCAATTGTTGAGGTGTCAACCCTTTAGGTTGAGGTGTTTTAGAAGAAGGAACATTATTCTCTCGATGGATGTTAGGAGTGGTCCTTCTAGTAGCCATAGCCATATTTTTACTTTCATCATTTCTTGCCACCCTAAATGCATTCTCCAATGATTTGGGTTCCCAAAGGTGAACCTCATGTTGAATGTTATCCCTTAAATTTCCTATGAATACATCAATCAAGTGCTCATCTAAAATATATGTTACCTTTATATTCAATCTTTAGAAGTTCTCAATGTGCTCTGTAACTGAACCCTTTTGCTTGAGATTTATCAATTGGCTAAAGAAGGTATTGCTCCTTGTATCCTCATAGTGT
>JZKD02S1592565.1:586471-605707 GCA_000966675.3 Picea glauca
GACCTAATAGAAGATTCCTCTTCTAGAAGGATCTTCCTCTAGATGCTTCTTTTTAGTATAAATAGGAGTCGAGGGTATGAGAACCCTAGCTTGGATATTATTGTAACAGAGCGCTACTCGAATTGGAGGTTGTCCCCTCAAAGAGGCCTGTGAACATTGCTATCTGATTCAAAGTGCTATTTCTGTTGCTATTTCGTATATCCTTTCTGTGTATTGTGAATATTATGCTTGATATTTTACTGTTATTCTATCATTTCTAGCATTTCGTTTCTGTTCTTCATATTTTATATATCTGGTATCTTGCAGCACAGGTCTCGTGGAGAGACACTTCTGGTTCGGAAGTTACACAAGGAGGAAGGTGGACAGGAAGTCTACAGTGCGGTGGAAGAAGTTCAAAGTCCGGGAGAGCAAGGGCGTCGATCGGAATCACGGGGAGCATGACTCTATTCGTGGATCGGGTATATCGGCGTTTCGCGTGGAAGCGATTGGAAGGTTGCTCGTGGATATTGCGAGGTTGCGAGGCGCGAAGTCCTGAAGAATTTCATAGATCGCGAGGACCACAGGAGTGGTGACGTGGCAGGTGATCTCGGGACATCGGGTCTCGGGAGTTGAAGGATCAAGGGATTGGTCTCGCAAGCGGCAAGGAAGCGAGGCGACGAGATAGCGAGTCATCGGCATATCGACTCATCGGGTCTCGGGGATTCGAGAACCTAAAAGATAGATAGTGAACTCGCGAGTTGCGAAGTTTCGATCCTTCGATAAGTCAAGAAAGGAGGGTCGCGCGAAGTGAACTGTGGGTGTAGATCTCCATATTGGGAGATAGAAGAACCGTTGAGTTCTTCGGGCCGAGAGAAAGAAGGTCCTGGAGGAAGTGATCGTTCTTCGAAGAGTGGGGTAGATTGCATCAAGTGGTATCAGAGCGGGGAATACCTTTGTTTTCTTTAGCGGAGAAGAGGATTCATCATGCCACCGAGAAGAGAAAGGCAGTCACCTGATCAAGAAGACAAGGATGCGCGAAGAAGGGGTAGGCTAGCAGGAAACCCAGAAATGGAGCATCAAATGAGAGATCTCCGAGCAAGGCTCGAGGAGATGGAAATAGCGTAGAGACGCGGAGTCGGCACTGGAGAGTTCAATGATTCCGAGGTGGAAGAGGAAGCTGGACATGATGAAGGTGAGGTCACAACAGAGGATGCTTCAACCAAGCGATTAATCAAGGCCATTGCCAGGATGAGTTCTAAGACCAAAATGGATATTCCATCTTACGAGGGAAGCCTGGATGCAGAAGAGTTGTTGGATTGGATCCGAGCTCTTGACACCTACTTCGACTATGAGGAAATCGAAGAGGATAAGAAGATAAGGCATGCTATTACCAAGTTGAAAGGACATGCAGCCTTATGGTGGGATGAGCTATAGGCAGATAGACGTTCCAAGGGAAAACAGAAGATAAAAAGTTGGGATAGAATGATTGCTAAGATGAAAGAAAAATTCATCCCCAGAGATTATCAGATCACTCTGTTCAGGTGGATGCAGAACCTGAGACAGAAACTGATGACGGTGAAGGAGTACACCAAGGAATTCTACAGAATCAACATCAGAGCGGGTCATCGAGAGAGCGATGATGAGAAGGTGGCGAGATACCTGAATGGTTTAAGGTATGACATTCAGGATGAATTAAGAATGGTAACTATCAGAACAGTTGAGGATGCTTTCCATATGGCTCTAAAATCCGAAGGAGAAGCTGAGCCATAAGCAGAGTCAGTGAGGGCAAGGCAGGAGTCAGCCCAGAGGCAAGGAAATTGCCCAAGAAAGAACCTAGAAGCCCAAGGAGGAATGGAAGAGACCTCGGGATAAAATTGAAAGAGGTGGAACCTCACAACAAAGGTAGCAATATGTTGAACCGAGGAGGCAGCATACAGAGCAAGGAGGCGGTTATGCTGACTCCAACACTTTTCCTTGTACCAAAGGTAGGGGAAAAGGAAGGGGAGGAATCATCACATGTTTTACATGTGGGAAGGACAGACATAAAGCCGTTGATTGTCCAGACAGGAAACCAGACAGAGGATAAGCTCACATCACTGAGGCGCAAAGGCGTGATGTTGAGGATGAAGACACCGGAAGAGGGAAGTCACTGACAGTGCATAAAATTTTGTTAACACCCAATAAAGAGGTGGAGGACATAGCTCAGAGAACCAGACTTTTCAGGACCACATGCAAGACGAAGGGCTGGAAATGCAAGGTCATAGTGGACAGCGGAAGCAACGACAATCTCGTTTCAACTGAGATGGTGGAAAAGATGGAGTTGGAGACGACCAAACACCCGAGCCCATATAAAGTCTCGTGGCTACAGAAAGGACACCAGGTGAGTGTCACTAAACAATGTTTAGTTGATTTCAAAATGGGTGAATATAAGGATAAATTCCTATGTGATGTCATTCCTATGGATGTCTGTCATGTATTATTGGGTAGACCATGGCAGTATGATCGAAATGTTGTTCATGATGGGAGGATGAACATCTACACCTTAGAGAAGGATGGGATGACACATAAATTTCTTCCAATAAAGGATAAAGAGGTGAAGCCGGAAGTGAGAAACACGATACTTCTCATGAGTGGGAAGGAGCTTCTCACAGAGATGGAGAAGAAGGAAGATCCACAATTCTTTGTGGTCAGGAAACCAAGAATTGTCCTGACTAGCACAAGAGTGGATGACTTGCCAGAGGAGATTCAGGAACTGCTGGGAGAGTTCATTGACATCATCGTGGACGAACTACCTCGTTCGTTGTCACCGATGAGGAGTGTGAGTCACCACATCGATCTCATACCCAGAGCGAGTTTGCCAAATAAAGCTGCGTACAGGTTGACGCCTCAGGAAAATGAGGAAGTCAAGAGGCAGGTACAGGATCTGCTGGATAAAGGGCTAGTCAGGGAGAGCTTGAGTCCATGTGCTGTTCCGACGGTACTAAGTCCGAAGAAAGATGGAGGCTGGAGGATGTGTACAGACTCCAGAGCGATTAATAAAATCACCATCAGATACAGATTTCCACTGCCGAGAATGGATGATTTGATGGATTGCCTAAGTGGGGCAAATTATTTTTCAAAGATTGATCTGAAAAGTGGATATCACCAGATTTGCATGAGAGAGGGTGATGAATGGAAGACAACATTCAAGACAAACGAAGGTTTGTACGAATGTTTGGTCATGCCGTCTGGTTTGACAAACGCGCCGAGCACATTCATGAGACTGATGAATTAAGTCCTGAGGGAGTTCATCGGAAAATTTGTAGTCGTATATCTCGATGATATATTGATATTCAGTAAGACGAAGGCTGAGCATTTGAAGCATTTAGCCATTGTGATGAGGAGACTACAGCAGGAGAAGATGTTGGTCAACATGAAGAAGTGTTCCTTCATGAAGATAGAGCTCATTTACTTGGGTTTTGTAATTTCGGCGAATGAATTGAAGATGGATCCTGAAAAGGTGGAAGTGATTAAGAATTGGCCATCACCGAGAAATGTTTTTGAGGTGAGGAGTTTTCATGGTTTGGCTAGTTTCTACAGGAAATTCATTAGGAATTTTAGTGGAATTAGTGCCGCAATGATGGACACAGTGAAGAAGCGACACGAGACTTTTCACTGGACAACAGAGGCTGAAAGGAGCTTCAATCTGTTGAAGCGAAGGATCACAGAGCAACCAATTTTGGTGTTGCCTGATTTTTAGAAGACATTTCAGGTGAAATGTGATGCCAGTGGGTATGCCATAGGAGGGGTCTTGAGTCAGGATGACAGGCCAGTTGCATATTTCAGCGAGAAGCTGGATGATGCAAAGCTGAAATACTCCACATATGATAAAGAGTTTTATGCCATCATACAGGCCTTAAAGAAGTGGAGGCATTACTTGGTACCCAAGGAATTTGTATTGTACAACGATAATCATGCATTGCAGTTTGCGAGTCAACAGGAGAAGTTGAACCAGAAGCATGCAAAATGGGTAGAGTACATGCAGAATTTCACATTTTTGATCAAACACATTTCAGGAACTGCTAATAAAGTGGCTGATGCTTTAAGCAGGAAATGTTTATTGTTGCAAGAGTTCAGAGTCAAAACTTTGGGTTTTGAGAATCTGAAGGACATGTACGCAGGAGATGCAGAATTCAGAGAAGCGTATGAAGCAGCTGAGAATCCCTTTCTCAGGGATCGGAGCCCCTGGATAGATTATATGATCTAGGATGGGTTGTTGTTCAGAGGCAATCAACTGTGCATTCTGAATTGCTCCATGAGAGAGAATTTAGTGAAGGAAAAACATAGTGGAAGATTAGCAGGTCATTTTGGGCATGACAAAACATCTGCGAAGTTGAGCGAATTGTATTTCTGGCCAGGCATGCGAGCAGATGTTAAAAGATTTGTTGAGACGTGCAGGATTTGTCAGCATTCGAAGGGAAGGAAGCAGAATGCAGGGTTTTATCAGCCATTGCCTATACCAGAAAGGCCATGGGAAGCGATCAACATGGACTTTGTTTTGGGTTTTTCGAGAACATAGAGAGGGGTTGATTCCATCTTTGTGGTGGTGGACAGGTTTTCGAAGATGGCACATTTTATTCCATGTCAGAAGACCAGCGATGCGACCCACATCGCAAACTTGTTTTTCAAAGAAGTTGTTAGACTTCATGGATTGCCGAGAAGCATAGTCTCGGACAGGGATACAAAATTCATAGGTCATTTTTGGAGGATGCTATGGAAGAAGCTGGGAACTAATATGGCGTTTAGTTCAACATATCAGCCGCAGATGGATGGGCAAACAGAGGTGGTGAATAGAAGTCTTGGAGATTTGCTGAGGAGCTTGGTAATGGAGCACCATAACAGCTGGGACAATGTGTTACCACAGGCAGAATTTGCGTACAATGATTCGGTGAATCAGAGTACGGGAAAAATCCCATTTCATATTGTGTATGGAACACAACCGAGGGGAGTTTCTGAACTCAGGGAGTCAGAACAGGCTGCGACTAGTAGTGATAGCACGGAGGAGTTCACTGAAGCTATGCAGGAACTTCACAGTCAGGTGAAGCAGCGACTGATGGAGTCAAATCAAGAGTACAAGCATAGAGCCGATCAGTGGAAAAGACAACTTCAATTTGAAGTTGGTGATTTGGTTCTAGCACACTTGAGGAAGGAAAGGTTCCCAAGAGGAACATACAATAAGCTGAAAATGAAGAAAATTGGACCTTGTAGAGTCCTGAAGAAATTCGGGGAGAATGCGTATGAGATTAAGTTGTCGGATGGCATCGGGATATCTATGATTTTTAATGTTTCAGATTTATACCCATACAAGGCTGGAGAAGCAGAGACCGGAACTGGGGAACCAGTGATCCAGTGGCAGAAGCAATTGCGAGTTGCAGAGAAGCCGCAGATGGAATGCATAATGGACAAGCAACTGGGAAAGAAGACCAGGCGAAAGAAGTACTTTGAGTACCCGGTGAAGTGGAAGAATCACCCAGTGGAGGATGCCAGCTGGGAAAATGAAGCAGTGATACAAAAACATGGACACACCGTGCAGGAGCTCATGGACAGGAGCCCATGAAATTTTTCAAGCCGAGGAGTATGATGCAGGAGCATCCACAACACATCAAGCGAGCCAACACATCGAGCAGAAAAGACAGCTGGACAACGCCAACATAAAATTTTGAAACACCTTGATATTGTTGCGCCAGAAATTAATGTGCAGAGTTAATGAAGCGCACTTGTATATTATAACGGACCTTGAGCGGATAAGCTCTCGTCCTTAGGTAGATGAGGCATTTAATAGAATTAATGTAAAGTAGATAGAACATTTAATTGTAGATTTGATAGCTTTAGAGCTCGAGAGGGAAACGGGATATAGACACCCTCCTTTGTACATTGTAACATAATTATTCATTCAAGAGAAAGTAGAAGAAGAGCAAGCAGAGAATTGTATGAAGAACACCCATGTACAGAGATTGAATTAATAGGAGAAGCTTTGATTCAATTCCATGGTTATGTGTTATTTCTCTGTGTGTTGATGTTATGCTCATGAGTATTTGCTTCCTGTCATGCATTTTCTTTTATATGATGTGTATGTGATTTCATGGTTGAATTGAAGTCTGGGAGGAAGAGTGAATGAGTTTCAATTGTTTCTCTAAGTGAACCAGAGAATTCCTGCAAGGAGTGCAGTTGAATTTGTCCGCAAGGAGTGCGTGACTGCAGGGTTTTCTTAGAGATAGATTTTGTTCTCATCTCTTCGAGAGTGCATATTTGGCACCAGAGCCATGCAAGGTGTGCGCAGGCTAGACGAAGTCTCAGAGTTGGGATTCTGAGAAAATGTTTGAAAGATTTCCGCTACAGGGGTGCGCAGGATCGAAGGCTTCATCACTTAGTCGCGATTGAAGATTTGTCGCAAGAGGTGCGTGCAATAGGTTCTTCTGGAGGGATTTGAAGTCGTAAAAGATCAGGAGAGATAGGCCTTCAAAGTTGTCGAAGGGTAGCGGGGAAATTGCATGAGCAAGTTGGTGCACAGGTCTCGTGGAGGGACACTTCTGGTTCGGAAGTTACGCAAGGAGGAAGGTGGACTGGAAGTCTACAGTGCGGTGGAAGAAGTTCGAAGTCTGGGAGAGCAAGGGCGTCGATCGGAATCATGGGGAGCGTGAATCTATTCGTGGATCAGGTATATCGGCGTTTCACATGGAAGCAATTGGAAGGTTTCCCGTGGAGATCGCGAGGTCGCGAGGTGCGAAGTTCCAAATAATTTCGTAGATCGCGGGGACCACAGGAGTGGTGACGTGGCAGGTGATCTCGGGACATCGGTTCTCGGGAGTTGAAGGATCAAGGGATTGGTCTCGCGAGCGGCGAGGATGCGAGGAGGCGAGATAACGAGTCGTTGGCATATCGGCTCATCGGGTCTCGAGGATTCGAGAACCTAAAATATAGATAGTGAACTCGCAAGTTGCAAAGTTCTGATCCTCCAATAAGTCAAGAAAGGAGGGTCGCGTGAAGTGAACTGTGGGTGCAGATCTCCCGATTGGGAGATAGAAGAATCGTTGAGTTCTTCGGTCCGAGAGAAAGAAGGTCCTGGAGGATGCGATCATTCTCCGAGGAGTGGGGTAGATGGCATCAAAAACCAAAAGATTGTGTAGTGGTGGAACCGGGTGGTAATCGATAAGAAGAATATGAATCAAAATATCTCATGGATGGTGGATCAATGTGGTAGGCCAAGTGGATCAGTAAAAGGTGGGTTCACATAAGATGAAAGGATTTCTACAAAGGTTGTGACCAATTCTTCAACATGTTGGCCGCTTCCAGGAGCTACGCTCCCGGTTTCAGAAGGTTGGTCTGTTATCATTCTTTCATAAGAAACATTGTGTTGATGTTCCTGAACGTCATGTTCCATACCTTGTATACTATGAAATCTATGATCCTAGGGCCAACTACGAAAGTCAAAGAAACAAACTCCTATGAAAATTAAAAGAAATAAACGAAGAAACAATAGGCTCAAGGATCTTTTGAAGATGGGATATCAAGCTACCAATGAATAAATGAGAATAAGTTACCCCAACCTCCATGTAACATCCCTTCTCGGTGCAAGAAACCCTTGATTTTTTCGGATCACTCTCCAAGGGTACTGAGAGTGTGATACGATGTTTTCCCCATGTACCATGGGAATCCCCCCACAGTCACCTCTGTAGATACCTAGGAAAGGCCACTAAGGTTACCAACTCACAGTAAGCCTTCGGGTGGGTACAATCGACAGTCGGGACCAAACGTATGTGCAGGATATCAAAGTCCCAAATTCTTCCAGAGGATTGAGGAAAAGTGGACTGGTAGACTCTAGAGGACCCTAAATGGATTCAAAGTTCATGATGTATCAAGACCAAATGAGTAGGTGACACTTCATGAAGAACCCCTAGTAGACGCTCTTTTTTCTATGTTTGGTCAATCTTTAGAGGGGCAATCTTCATTGCTCTCCCACACAAAACCTCATGTTTAGCCCCTATGTGAGAGGGGGTTCCTGGCTATGATTATATGAAAGTTGGATTTGTACAGTCTTTAGTGCTCTATAATTTGTTTAGTAGTCTTGGACAATTTATTCACTTTACCTAGTCCAAAGACCCTAATCCTGTGCTATTGTTGGTGCTTAAACAAAAAAATGTTCTAGTTGATTTTATTAGTGTGTGGTCGATTTTAATGTCTTTTAACTCAAAGGGTTCATAGATATGAAATTGATGATGCGTGAGAGACTCGACTCCAATAGAATGAAAAAGAATGAGATGCAATTCGTTATTTTTTATGAATTCTATGTATGGGAAGGAGAGGAGTTATATTTTTCTTAACATAAGAAATCACTCAAAACTATGCAAATTTCAATTTATAGGATCAATATGATGCCTAAATACCAAGAAATGTTTTTCAAAAACCAAAATGAGCATGCAAAACTATCTCTATTTCCAAACATATACCAAAATAAATTCCTAAAGAATGCAAAAATTTTCTTCGTATACAAGGAGATATGAAAATGTTTTTGCTTCTTATATTTCAAGTGAAATGAAAGAGATATTTGTTTGACGCAAATAAGTATGAGGAAAAAAATAAATCAAACAAAGAACACTCAAAATGATGAGAACCGAAAGAAAACATGTGTGAGATAACTCATTCAATCAAGGACTCAAACATGCAAAGGATAAGGAAGACAATCACTCATAAAAATATTCAAAATGTGCAGCAAGAAAAAATATTCAAGATAGGTTGTGGTAAGAAAGAGAGTTTGAATTCATTCAGAAAAACAATATTGAAAAGGAACTCATTGACCAAAAAACCCTTGCAGACTCTTCTATCCAATCATATAATCAAAAGTCTTGCGAGACGAAGACCAAACCAAATAAAGACAACATGAATCAAATTTGAAATCTGGAAGAAGTTTTCAAGCTCAACAAAGACCAAAATGTGTGATGAATAACAAATTCCTTCAATTAATCAAAGCCAAGAGTAATTGGAGTACTTCTGGGTTAAATATCCACTCCAACAAACTGAGAAGAAATAGGCCAAAATCCTTCGATTTTCTCAAAATGAAAAAGTGGTGCTCCTGTCATTAAGTATACAGAGTGTTATGGCACTCTCTATAGGCCTCTAGGGGAGCACCAGTCAGTATATTGGCACCCTGGTGTCAACTATAGGGGAGGGCCAATTATAGAAATGCATGAAAAAGGAAGAAAAAGACTTAAACTCGGAAAAATCCAATCAATTTACTTTGTAATCTCTTCAATGAATAAGGGGGAAGAGGAAATAGATCAGAAAAAAGAATAAAAAAAGATCTAATGATAGGCGAAGGATTTATACGATCCAAGGAAAGACTAGTCAAAGTTGATCCTTAGCGGAGTCACCATTTTTCTATTATAGAATGTTTCTCCTATGGATAGATGAAACTTCCCTTGGATTACTAGACCCCTATACCAAGACATAAATAGTACAAGTGGAAACTAACATCCCTTTAAACTTATTTTAACCAATCAAAATGAGAAGGAGAGAAAGGATATGATGATCTTCTTTTGATGTTTGTCCTCACTGCTTCCAATCCCTGAGCTTGATCTTCAAAATCCCTAGAGCAAACTGAGAAATGCAATGAGGAGCAAAGGAAAACAACTATCTCATACTCTACTTGATTATGGAAGATAAATCTATCAATGAAGATTATAACGACATTAGACAAGAAAATGAGAAAATACACAAGCTTGAAGGAAATAGGCCAAGTATATATTGAATGAGAACCAATAAAGAAGATACTTACAGACCACGATTGATGCTGCATCAGCCTCTCCAAGATCTCCTCGTCCAACCCTTGCACGAATGTACCAAGATCAAAATGATGATTCTCTAATTGACTACTTCCCTTTCACCTTGGAAATACCTTCAATATATAGGCTTGAGAGGCACAACCACCATGAGAACATCAAGGATATGGTTGAGGATATGGCTCCTTAAGGTTGGGATATTATCCTAAGATGAAGCCATAACACTAGGGTCGAACACAACCAAACTCATCCCAAGAGAGTTGGCCCATAGAATAAGGTGGAAGATCCCACTTTTCCCTCTATCAAGATTGACACTCCCCTTAATGAGAGACAAATCACCATTTGGAAAAAGTGGCACTCCCTTGACATGGGAAGGGGAGCACTGGTGCTCCCTATACATGGTCAAGGGAGCACCAACCTTCTAAATTCACCAATGACCCATCTTTTGTTAGATTGAATAACCCATGTTGCATTCGATATCAAGTATATTATTCTATTTTTTTGGGTAAGAAATACATCTTTATTTACATGGAGTTTTATCTTAAAATTTAAATTTCATATTTATACATGAATATGAATACATATAAGTAAATAAAATTCAATAAAATAACTTTGTGCTTCATTAACTCATATGAGATGATTTCAATTAGAAACAATATTTTTAAGAATACAAATGTGAAGAAAAAATTATACAGTGGAAAAAAATTCATAAAGTGCAACAAGGCCAATGTAAAAGAAATGATAAACAATAATAAAAATTTATATTAATATCATTGTCAATTCCCATATATTTAATATATTTATAAAATATTACAAATTGATTCACCAATTGAAAAATTGGAATGTACTTGTGAACAAATTTTTAAAAGAAAACATCTTCCTCTACTACAATTAATTCTATGTTCTATTGGACATTCTAATGTAGTCACGTTTCTCTTTGATACAATGAAGTGTCTTCAGAAAAGGGAAATAAAACCTGCATAATCCAAGTATCTTTCTCTCGTCCTGTGTATGCTTTTATCAGGATGTGGTTTGACCGATATCCAATGATTTGAGAAGTAAGCTTTGTTGTATTTATTAGAAATACATTTGATTCATTATATTTATCTCCATATTGGGACCACACATCACTTAACCTTTTCTCATAAAATTGTGTGGTATTCCCTGCTCTGATTTTTGTTTGCAAATGATAGCGGGACTTGTCCCATGTGAATTCGAAGTCCCCTATATCAATATTTGATTTTTCAAGTACTTGTCGAATGTACTTGTCAATAACATTTAATGTCCATATTGAAACATTATAATTTTTTAAGCAATATATTAATACTTCTGATTGAAAAGGCCTAAAAAATAGGACCTATCACCAAACTCCCATTATGGTTTTCTTTGAATATGACAATTCGGTTCATCTCCGGTGTATGACAAGAAGAATACTCCTTCCATTTCAAATATCAACAACATATTTCGAATGATATTATTTCTCATTTGCATCTACACTGCAACCACATATATGATGTTAACATATCTCCACTTCAACACTTCATTAATTAAGGATGTCAAATTGTGACATTTAAAATCATTTCAAAAAATCATATTGTCAATTATTTCCTTTTTATATCAAGGGAAAATTACAAGGAGTTAAATGAGAATTAAAAAATTATAATTACAATGGCCCAATTGAAGAAAACAAAGTAATGATATGATAACTAAAATCACTAATTTTAAGAGTTATAATGATCAGTTAAATTGCAATCGATAAATATAATTACAATGACCCAATTCAATCGAGCAAAGTAATTATGTGTTAATTTTAAAATTACCAAATTACATGTTAATTTATAAATACAATTTAATACAATTTTTTAACTTCTATGAAATAAGAAAATTTTCTAAGAACACATCAAACCACCAATGTTTAAGAACTATAATTATCAATTAAACCACAATTGAAAAAAATAATAGCAATGGTGCAATTCAAACAAAATAATTACGACATATAACCTAATACATTTTTAAAATTTATATGGAAGAATAAATTTTTATATGAACACATTAAACAACCTTTCAAATCACTAACCTTTATTAATTGATTATCTCACTAGAAATAAATAAGATAACAATATTTTAATTTCTATTAATGACATATCAAACCACAAATCCTTATATTTGTATGATGAAATAGAAGTCAACTTAAATAGAAAAAATGCTACAAAATATAGTAATAATTCATGATTTCATACATACAATGAACAAAAAGGTATATTATAAACATGACATTCATGTTTATACATGAAAGATACTATTAAATGTCATTCAAAATCCTTCAATGTGGCTTGCACATCTATTGCCTTGTTGAATTTATTAACTTTTCTCCATAGATCGTTGATCAACAATTTATCGTCTTGGTCCTTTCCATTAAATGGAGTGGAAAGAATAACATTTTATTTGGAATTTTCTTTCACTGTCTCAAGTGAACAATCCATTATAACAGTGTTAGATTCATTATATTGAGTATGTTTCTCCCACATTGTTCTCAATGATTTAGTGGGTGTAACAGTTGTTCATTTGTTAGAATCCTTATGTCTCTTTTGTTATTTTCAATTTGAAACAGTCCATGTAAACACAAGTTGATCTCATGATGTTTTTGAATCCAACCTTTTATAACTTTTGTTGTGATTTCTTTGGAAGCTTTCATCCAAAATGCAATGTCAAGAGATTCATTCTGGAAACAATTATTAAAAAAATGTTCCGTGTGTCGATGAAACCAAAATGGTTTTTTCTCTATTGTGTGATCCTCAACCCTTCCCATTTTCTCAATATGTTCTTTTTTATTGCATCATCATTGATGCTTTATTAGAAAATATCCTTTAATTAAAAAATAATTGATTTCTTTTCAGTTTATTTTGGCTACAAAATAATAATAAATAATCTAGTCAAACCATTTTATTCATGCTAGAAAAATTATTAAGAGAAAATTGTTGAAAACATACACTCGCCTTTAGTATTTTTTGTGCTATTTATAGCTGATCTATTATTCTCTTGTATTGTATTCTTGGAACCTAAAGCCAAAAATGTTGAACTTTCAATCAAATACCAATAATACTTCTTTTGATCAATTATGTAGTATAACACATATTTAATACTTAATTTAGAATAAAATAAAAACATTTAAGACAATTGAAAACAATACAAGATTATTATTTGTGCCTAGGATATACATTTGAAATGTTGTGATTGTTATAAAGATTAAAATAAAAATAAAAAATAACAAGAGAAATAAAAAGACAAGCTATAAGTATTTGGATGATAATGTGTTTATGATCATATCTTTTCATCCCAAGTTTGTATTTGTTCTCCTTATTTGTCTATATAATATACAATTCATATTTTATGAATTGTGACAATGAATAAAATTCACCAAGTAAAAATAACATACAACAAAACTTGTTTAGTATATGATTTATCATATTCTTGATTATAGTTTTGTTTCATATTTACTTGATCAATATCTTTGTTCTCTTATCTTTTCACTATAATAAACATAAAAAATGTTATAAATTGTGAGAATGAATAATTTTTTTTAAATAACTAAAGAAACATCGAATCGTTTTCAATACCCCATATGGTATTTTGTTCTTGATTGTAGTTTTGTGACACATTCCCTTTATCACTATGTTTCAACATATTAAATGCTATGAATTGTGACAATGAAAACAATTATATAAAACAAGAGAAACAACAAGACAAGTTAAGTACATGATATCATATCGTGATCTGTCATTGGGTTTTCCATCTCCATCATTTCCTACTCATTGTCCCGATTAATGTCTTTATTATTACATTTCCCTATAATAGACATCCCAAAATGTTATGAATTGTGGCAATTAAATCAATTTTAAAAATAACAATATAAACAAGCAAACAAATGATGTAGCTGTTATGGTATCTTCTTCTCCTCCTATTTCCATCTCCAATATTTTTTCAGCATTGTGCACACTAAATTGATTATTCATTTCTTGCACAATGTCATCATTTCTTGTTTTATAATCCCCGTCATTAGACACTATAGTAAACAACTTTCCAATTAATAATTCTAAACAACATATAATCCCAAGAATTACAAGAGAAATAATAAAAGAAGTGCAGTACCTGAATATTCCAATAAATTATTGGATCTTGGATTTGACAATTGAAAGGATTTGTGATTATCCAACATGGTTATGCTTTGTGAATCTATTTGTACAACACATGCAATTCTTCTTCTATATGTACAATATACCTTCATTAAATTTGCCCCCACATAAAGAGAAATAATCATTGTTGCATCACTACATTGTTGGTGCATTTTCAATAAACCCACCCATAAATTAAAATTTCTCTCATTTTCATTACTGATTTCTTCAAAATTTTGAGGGTATCCTGAAGCTTGTAATTTTTTCTTCTTCTAAAGTATAGAAATGTATAGTTAAAACTATATCATAACTATAACTATTTTATGTCTCATAAACATAATTTCCATTAGTCATTTTATAGTTGAACTTGGAATTCTTTATAGCGATTTCTAGAGCTTGGCGTACATCATTGTAGGATCAAATTTCTACTAAGATAACTATAATAAAGTCATCCAACTCCTTTTTTTGAATAAAAAATCGAAACAAATCAATATAATAACCCTTGTGGAATGGTTCTTTTTTCAAAGCCAATGTATCCAGAACAATAATGTCAATACATAATATTGGTTGCAACTAAGAAGGAAAAGAGTGCAAAAGTGTCGAAAAAAAACTAGGGCCCCCAAAAATACAACCAAATTCAAAATTGTTGTCAACTTGTTGAATGTTTTTCGATGCATCTATTATTATGTCGAGGACTCCACATGATTGTTGAGAAAGTGACTACTTTTTTTATTTCATGTTCCTTTTACATAAGTAGACCTTGCCACAGTCTTACAAAAGTTGGAAAATATGATATCATTAATTTCATATTGCTCGAGAATATTGGATGTGGTAGTTATATTATCATTTAGTTTCTCATCATGACTTTGGAAATATGTAACCATTGTATCCAAGATTTTTCTATTGGTTTTCAATTTTGAACAATAATCTTTTAATTTATGGCATTGGTCGGATGGTTTGGTCGAATAGAAAACCAAATGGTTCCATCGAATAGATTATCTATTACAAAAATAATTTCTTCATTGCTTAGTCCCTGAAGTGGATGAAAAGAAGTAGTTGTCAAACTTTGTAGATTATTTGTCTTGTAGTTCTCAAAATTGGGTTGGCTCAAAGAACACTTCAATGTATCTACTTGGTAACAAGTAAAAAAATTGTCCCATTTATCCTAAGTAGGTTGATCATTATATAAGAGAACTTTTTTATTAGCAAAATTTTTAATTGGACAATCGAAGAATGAGAACAAGATTTCATCATCAACTTATTAAAAAATACAAATATAAACTAATAAGAATTCAATAGATATGAAAATAAAAGATAAAATTTGAAATTAAATAAGTCCAATTTATAAACTAATGAGATTTACTTCTAAAAACAAAAATATATGACTTATATGATTAGATAAGTCACAATGTTTAATCATCTATGTAAAATAGAGAGAAATGCAATAATACACAATAGAGTGCAAAAATGATTAAAATTATTGACCTTGTCTTCAATTGTCTTAGAATTTCCAATCCTCCTTTTCTTTAATTTGTCATTGGAAACTAAGAACTATCTTGCAGAACACATACAATCAATGAATGGAGTTTTGTAGAACACATTATTTGTATAATTTAGTTGAAAACAAATATGGATCACTTCACTGAGTTCAATTGATGGATCTAAGAATCGAGCATTTCGTTATGTATACTTTCTCTTTGCCTCCATAAATACACTATATTTAATATTTCCTAAAATTTATTTAGCTGCTAGAATGGTGTGTTGGCCATAAACTATCCAAAATTTGATGTTATTAGCATCTATATCTGTCTCATTTACAATTTTTACAGGGTTTACCAAGGGAACAAACTCATTGATATTGAATAGAAACAAAAAAGCATCTGACAATGATGTTTGCAATTTCTCTAGGAATGATTTGTAACGAACCTCATCGTTACGACAACCAATCTAGTGAAAGGTGAATTTTTTTTTTTTGGTTGTGGCTCAGGGATCACACCGGGCCTGAGCCACATCAACTCTTAACATGGTTGGATTTTTTTGAGTTTAAGGTGTGTGCGCGCGTGTAGAAGTAACAACACACTTGACTCTACGTCGCCCCTTGACAACCAACAAGACGCAACCACGATGTTCATCACAAGAAGACTAAAGGCATACGACAAGTGATGGAAACAATATACGACCAGAGGCATAAGGTGCACAATGCAAACATTTAGCGACCAAAGCACTGACCACCCGACACAACAGACCCAACAACCAGCTGAATACTATCAAGCACACATAAATAAGAAGTACGAATGCGCCCCTTACGGAAGGTGCACGACAAGGACTCTGACGACGAACACCCAAGTTTAACTTTGTTCAAATAATCATCAACCCTCTTTTACTAACTTTGAGTAGTTTAATGTTCGTAAATCCAGGACAATCACCATGTATGTCTCATCCATATCAATAGTTTACACTAACCCCATAATAAGATAACCATATCATTTTATTTCTAATTTCCATAACATTGAAATAACAATACGATCATACCTTTCCACTCTAACCTTGCAATTTTCTAATAGGGTAAGAACAAGACAATTTCATATTCAACAATACATTATAATTTCGATATTTATAAACAATTATTAATTGTCATACGTAAGCGGTAACACTCTTCCTTTACCTAATGCCAGTCCATAAGCTTAAACATCAGACATTACATCCCTTATTCATTCCAAGCACCCTAATGGCCTTAGCCTTGGCTTAGTCAAACATAACCTAACAATTCGGTGCCTTTCACCTCATTACCTTCCATGGAATTTACATTCACTAACCTAACATTCCTTTCACTACATCATTTTTATAGTTACCTTACATTGCTACCTTATACAGTCATGACTACTTAACACTACTATCATCAACACCATACTACCTTTACTGCTATCACTTATTCAATTATTTCAACCTTCATCACAATTACCCTAGCCATTAACACAAAGGTGCAAATGATTAGACACGCATTTGATAATATATATTCCACTATACAATTATTCTCTACTATCAATAATAATTCCAATGTAGTAATAGATATCTTTCAACGTTACCTCATTAATATATAATGTGTATTGATTTAACATACATTTAATAATATATATTCCAACATATAAATATTCTCTACAATTAATAACATTTCTGATATATAAAAACTATCTTTTAGTATGATTGAT
This sequence comes from Picea glauca, assembly GCA_000966675.3. Lineage (NCBI taxonomy): Eukaryota > Viridiplantae > Streptophyta > Pinopsida > Pinales > Pinaceae > Picea > Picea glauca. The sequence continues at coordinate 603,647 of JZKD02S1592565.1, forward strand.
ATATCTAACATGCAATAATACCACTATTTGACAATAATTGCCAACATATTACCAATGTATTTAACAATATATTTAACAGTATTTAACCACATATTTAACAATATATTTAACAATATATTTAACAATATATTTAACAATATATTTAGCAATATATTTAACATTATTTAACAATGTGTACCCTATTTTCAACGCCACTGTTTAATAATATTCAGGAATGAAATTAACAATGTTAGAGGAAACAATAAATAAATAAAATAACCCTAAAATTAGAACCCAACTCATTATACAGCAACAAACACTCTCTGTAATAAATAAAGAGAAACGCACACTTCCAGAAGATAACTCGCACTGTAAGATGAAAAAGAGAGGCATGCAAAGGCAATATACTCACTCTGCATAAAATCTACCAGTCAAAGCATGCAATGCAACAACAACAAGTTATTCCTCAGGATAAACTGTACATAAACATTGCCAACCCAGCAAAACTTGAATAGATTTCATGTCTTTTGATAGTCATATATAACTGTAGCTCGGCTTAAAAGTTTGACACCGAATGCCTCTACATCGCTACTAATTACATTGCTTCGGTTTACTGGGTTAGGTGTGGATAGCTTCAATCAGATCTCTTTGTTGGACACCCTTCTTGGAAATGGAGATTTGCTTGTTCACAGACCTCTGAGTATGCCTTCGATTCAAACTCAGAAGCGTATCAGTCTAGAGTCTCAGTGAACGTTGATCTTGTCTTTAGAAGACAAAAGGTTCCAAGTCAAAAGCAAAGGGAAGCTTCTCTCGCAGCCCAAGTCTGATTATTCTGGAACAGAAAATCCACTTTTAATGATGTAACCCTAGATCTGCTCACCACTTTGCAGATGATCCAAATGGACACATTTCTGGGAGCACACGCAGCATTGTGATTGAGTCAGGGTTCATGCCTACCCTCTGCATTTGATGAAACAGAGCCAAGGCTTCGTTAGCATGCCCATTCTCAACATACCTAGTGACCATTGCATTCCATGACACCACATTGTTGGGCATTTTGTCAAATGCTCGGTGTGCAATCTTTACACTTTGACATTCAGCATACATATTTATGATACCAGTAGCCACATAAACATGAAATTCAAATCTTCTATGAATTTTATAACCATGGATCATCGCATCCATGTTTAAAGCTTTTAAATGGAAATAGGACAAACCAACACTCCAACAGGTAACCAGGTCAGGTTCATTTTTTTTCAATTGTATTCGATTGAAGACTTTCAAGTTTCAAGGCTTCAATAGCCTCCCCATTCTGCGCATATCTTGCAATCAGGGCAGTCCATAAGACTACATTTCCTCGGAGACATTTTGTCAAACACGTTGTGTGCATTCTCTGTATTACTACACTTCACATACATGTTGGCTAGAGCAGTTTCCACCTGATCATTCGAGTCTATGCCCATTTTAATTACACGGTTATCAATCTCTACAACTTCTTGCATAGCTGAAAAGGCAGCAGATTCTTCAACACAAAGGGGAAGGTGAAATTGTTATGATATCTACCTACACATAACATTTTAACCTAGAGCACAATGGCTTCTTCATATCGTCCACCTGCCATACCCTCTGATCTGTCTGGTTCTTCCATTTCTATATTTATGGGCCAAAACGTTTCTTTGTTTGTTTTATATTGGTAACTTGTCTACGCTCCCTCTTTGATTTTTCTTTGAAGATGGGCCGACTTGCAGCGTGAGTAGCTATAGAAATGCTCGGACAGAATGGCCTGTCCTTATGAATATTATAAGATACACAGAGAATATGAGATCTGCAAGTTGTTCCATGCTGATGGAAACAAAACGAAGGTGGGCATTACAATGCCAGTTACATATGCATTAACTGTAGCATGAAGGAAAGATTCAAAACTACTGTGTATTCATCATAATTCCAAATATTCTACTTGAAATCTAAAATTTAGGATGTACATACTCTACTTGTGAATTTGAACCTGTGAAATTCTTTGAGAAAACATTGGATTTGACCATGAAAACATTCATCTCGGAGAAAATATATAGAAACCCAGTT
>JZKD02S1592565.1:606253-626161 GCA_000966675.3 Picea glauca
TTAAGAATTTTATTAGGCGTTAAGGTCTTAGGGTCATCTAGGTTGTCTCATCATCATCATCCATGCGACATGCCCTTCAGGACGCACTACGTGCTCCAAGGGTGCCACTCGCCTCATTTTCTTCTGCTGCGTGACGTGCCCTTCAGGATGCACCATGTGCTCCAAGGGTGCCACTCGCTGTCTTGCACTTCTTTGCGCGACGTGCCCTTCAGGATGCACCACGTGCTCCAAGGGTGCCACTCACTGACTTGACGGATTGGTAGACTCTATAACCCCTGGAGTCAACACTCCGCCAGGTGAACTTGTGGGAGACTAAGGGCTCTAAGGAATAAGGCCCCCGCCTTATTGCGCACCCCCTAGAATCATCGTGAGCGACTGTCGCAGTCTTCCCTCACGGCATCTTGGATCCTCTCGAACTAGGTAATCATTAACCTACAGTTCGAATCGTGAGCCACTGTCGCAGTCTGCCCTCATGGCATCGTGGATCCTCCCGAACTAGGTAATCGTTAACCTACAGTTCGAGCCACGACAAGAGTGGTAATAGGCTGTGGCAGGGCTGTTGTCACACCTCTCCCTCAAACTCTCTGGAACTCGTGTGTGGCCCCTTTACTCCATATGTGAGTCTGATCGACAAGATATCATCAGCCTGCATCATCAACCATCATGTCAGATCATGTCAACAATATATCATAAGATCAATAGCATATCATCAAAATGAAACGATATCATCGTAAATGAAACAACTCAAATAGCCCACTCCCTGACTCAATCTGGAGTCCAAGGGAGTTCCACCGATGCCTCTGCATCCTCAAGGTCTGAAACCCTACACACTCAATGAAACTGAGTCAATAGCACCTGTATACAACAATAGTAAAACATCCTGTCATCAATCATGACGCATCATCATCAAGGTTAAGTGGTTCATCATCATAAAATCCAGATCACTTGCGAGAAAGTGTCCTCAAAGAATAAGTTTTGTCAGTGCGCCAGAGTGGGATGTTACATGATCTCACTAATACTTGAACATTTGAATCATCTTGTGATATAAATTTGAAGAATTTGGGGGCTTCCATACATCTTTCAACATGCACCTTTCTACTGAAGGTACTTGAAAATAAATAACAGTGCTTGAAGGCTGCATGAATTTTATTGCATTGGTTTGCAAGCTTCACTGTTTGAGATTCATTTTTCTTAGCTTTCTAAAAATCTGTCGTGTGCTTGAAATTACATTCTACAATGATCTCTTCTAAGTCAATTAAATATATTCTCTCAAAGCATGTAATTGAGCATCAAGTTTATCGTCTGGTATTTTATTAGGTAGTTCACCTTTTTGTTGCAAATAAAGAATAACATATGACATTTTCTTACATCTCACATAGAGATATTTTAGAACATCGGTGATACGTTCTAAAATATCTATGCAACTCTTTAAACCAGATTTAGTAAAGCTCTCATAACTATCCAACTTGAAATTTGAATTTTTTATTGTATTTAGAAACTCCTTACTTGAAGCTTCAATCAAATCTGATCTAAATTTGGTGTCCTCCACTTGGCAAGAAACCAATTTTACTTCACTTAATAACCTCCAGTTGAAAGTCGATGTGACTCTCATTGTGAGCATAAAAAATAAAAGTTATTCCTAATATATCTGGATCTTTTCCATGTATGGATCCAAATATATACATACATGGAAACATGTTCATGGGAATTTCTATTTGAACATATCGATCATCCATAAAGTCATATTTATTGGATGTATTGTACGTCTTAATGATTTCAAAAGTAGAAGTAGAAATTGTTGTTGAAAGTTCAATTTGAGTTGCATGAGTTTTTTGTTTTTTGGATGATGGTTGTAGCATTTTTCTTGTTTTGGAGCCGAGGGACTCTGGAAACAATAATAAGAAATTGTTAGCATAAATCAAAATGAAATTATAATTATAAATTGTATCATATAATTTTCTATTAAAAATTGAAAGGACCATTTATTCTAACCATTTCTAAAGGAGTATAAATAATATATAAAATATTCATACCAATTGGAGGAGACATCATTTGTGTATCACTTGCTCTCCATTTTTTCTTCAATGCTTTACTTGGAATTTCAGATGCATCAGATTTAGAATTTCAGATGCACTAGATTCCATAGCTTCTGAAAAAAAAATACTTTAAAAAATAGTCTATAATTTTAAATGGATGGAAAAAACATGCAATAACAAACATTACTAAATAACCTTTTAATACATTAGTTTCATTTGCATGCACAAGAACAAATAAATTCATGTCCTATGCAGGATTACTAGCCACATAATGATATATTAAAATCCATCTAGTCTCAAATTGCATACGAATATTGTTTAACTATTTGTAAATGAGTATAAACTACATTTAAAAATTGCATGCCAACTGCAAGAGAATTGTGATGTGCCATATTTTCATTCACTTTTTTCCATGACGCTTTTTTTTTCCACTTTCACCGTAGTTCTTAGCATCTGAAAGTATTTGTTAAAAAAAATATTACAATATTTTCAAAATAATTAAAAGAGCATGAATTGAAAAATCCAATCATTTTCTATAACATATCATTTCATACATATGCACAACAATGGGGAAGTCCATTTCATACACAACCTTACTACAAGAAAAACAATAGCTCAAACTTTATCAATCAACATTCATACACAAGAATATTGTCTAACCATTTGTAACAAAGTTTAAACTTATTTTGAAATTGCCATACCATTTGAAGAAGATTTTGTTGGTGTATTTCTTGAGTTTTGTTTTTCCTCTGAAATTTCACTCTCTTCATAGTCCATGATTTCTAAAAATAAAAATAAAAAACTATTACCATAACTTAAAATTATTGAAGAAAACATAAATTTATAAATATTATCATTTCTTGCAACAAAATGAACACGAATAAAAACAAGTGTAGAGAAAATGACAATAGCTAACAATGATAATCCTTATAACAAATAAAATTGCTAAATCATGATTTTCATTGTTCCTAGAGGAAATCCACCACCCATTAGCTTTCCTTCTAGTAAAAGTGCATTTCCAAAAACAACCTTATATAGTGAAACATAACTACCTACTACTCGATTTCCATCTAATAAAATAACAAGTGTAAAGCCCATGAAAATATCATATTTAAATACAATTCTTATTTCATAGTCGTAGATATTCTTTGATTTCTCTAGAGATGATAAAAAGGCATCTCGAAGAAAACCATTACACAATGGGAAATATAGTGCATGTTAGCTTTCCCTCTTGCACAAGTAGAAGTGCATATAAAATAAAATCATTCCACCATGGGGGAAATCTAGTGCATGCTAGATTTCATTACTTCACAAGCGCAAGTTTATCTCGAATACGATCATTGCATAGTCACATCATTCCACCAAGAAAAACCACATCTCGAACAAAATCATTCCACCATGAGGGAAATCTAGCACATTCTACCTTTCCTTCTTTCATGAACGCAAGTGTATATCAAATAACATCATTCTACCATGGGGGAAAAAATATCGTACAATATTCCTCCATTGTTGGGAAAATATAGAGTGTGTTAGCTTTCCCTTCCTCACAAGAACAAGTTCATCTCAAACAACATCATTGCACCATCGAGGAAAGCTAGTGCATCCCATCTTTGTATAATGCACAAGCACAAGCATTTCTCGAATAAGATTATTCCACCATAGGAGAAATATAACATGCGCTAGAATTTGGTACATATGTTGGTACCATGCTGTTGAAGGCTGTGACAATGTTATATGTCAATATTACGGTACAATAGTTCAGCTACAGGTTATAGGTATTCTTATGTGATTATATCTTATGCTTGGTGATTGTATGGTACATGCTTGAGAAGAATGTCTTATTGATGCATGGTACATGTTGGTGATATTGGTATGGTACATTGATTAGTAGTACATCTTGGCTATATTGGTATCTTGGTATATGGTTTGGTTACATTGAGATGATGCTACATGCTTGAGGATTATTCTTGGTATTCTCTTGATGCATTGGTACATGGTTCATGGTTTTCATTAATATCAATACATTGTTGAGGAATGCACTTGGTATATGGAAACACATGTATGAGATACATCTCTTAGTGATGTTGGTACTTGGTTGAGGTACACCATTGATAGTACTTGCTTGATATATCCTATGGTATATGGTGTATGGAATGATTGAGTAATATGGTACATGGTTGAGATACATTGCATGGTACAGGTGCTGATGTACATGGTTGATACATGGTATGGTATAGGATTTGTACTTGGTATGGTGTTGATGTACATGGTTGATGGTTGAGGCATATGGTACAGGTTGTGGTGCATGGTTGATGCACGATTTGGTATAGGTGTTGGTGCATGGTTAATGCATGATTTGGTAGAGGTGTTGGTGCATGTTTTATGCATAGTTTGGCACAGTTGTGGTGCATGGTGTGGTGCATGGTTGATGCACTTGTTGTGGTACATGGTTGATTCTTGGCATGGTATAGGTTGATGGTTTGGTACATGCTTGGTAGAGGCATGTGTTGGTAATGTTGGACATCTAGTTGAGAGGTGTTCTTGGTATATGGTCCATGTGAGAGGATTTGGTTGAGCATCGGTGACAATGATAGGTTGGACAGGTTGATCAGTGATAGGTGGATACAATGAGAGTTTGGATACAGTGAAATGTTGATGTGACACAATGGATACAATGAAAGGTTGAAAATTCATAGGTTGATGTGGCAGTGACAGTGACATTGGAAGTGATATAGGTTGTGAAAATGACAGTGACAATGAAAATGACAATGACAGTGATATAAGTTGTGAAAATGGAAATGACAGTGACAGTGGCAATGATTGTGGTAGTGAAAATTGGTCTACACTTAAATTTCAGAGTGGAAGGATAGGGAAAGGAAAGGGGGTTGCATCCTCCTTCCGCTTGGTTCCATAGAACTTAGGGAGTTAGATCTTCCTTCAGGTCGGAGCCTAAGAATTAGGGGGTTGTATCCTTCTTCTGATTGGAGCCAAATAATTTAGGGAGTTATATCTTACTTTAGGTTGGAGCTTGCAAATAGGGGGTCGTAGCCTCCTTCCAATTGCAGTTGGAGAATTGGGAAGTTGGTGCTTCCAATGAATGCATTATTTTCATAAATAAGAAATCATTTTATGTTTTTCTCCCATTTGGGTTTCCACGTAAATTCGGGTGTACTGTGTATTTGATGTGATGTGATGTTGATTATATTTATATGCGCATGATATATCGATGATACATTGATGATATACTATTGATTAATTTGAAGTTTATATATTGTGGTTAAAATTGGTAAAACTGCTCATATTGATTCATCCCTCCCCTCTCAGTATTCCAACAATTGGTACCAGAGAAGGTCCTTCAAGAAAAAAGTTTAACCACTGGAAGGAAGATCATGGAGAGAAACAATTTGTATAGAAATGGAATACCATAGTTCGATGGTTAGAATAGTATGAAGTATGAGATGTGGAGCAAAAGAATGAAAACGTTTTTACAGGAACATGGGTATGATGTTTGGTACTCATTTGTTATAGGATACACCGCTACAAAGAAACCAAATACAACAACCAAGAAGAAATTAACAAGAAACAACAAAATTGCAATGGATTTCATCATGGAACAATTACCTATTTCAGTAAAAGTCAAAGTTGGAAAATTTTCATTAGCTAAAGAACTTTGGGATAAGATACATAATATGCACTCTAAGGAATCCCCCATCACAAAGCCATAGAATTATAAAGAAAGTTCTGGTATAGAACAAGAAGAAAGATTCTCATAATGTCAGACAAATTCAAAAGAAGAAGATTGTGAAAAAGCATAGTAGACCTTCAAGTAGAGTTAATCATCGCTTTAGATGAATTGACAAAAGAAAGAAAGAAGAACAAGTCTCTTGAGGAACAATTAGTCAAGAAAAAATATCAAAAAAGTTCAGAGGAATCCCAATGGGTCATCATGAAATTCAAAGTTCGGCTAGAAGAAGCCAAAAAGATTGAAGAAACATACAAAATTTAGATTGAAGAAAAGAAATGTTTGGAATCCAAAATAACAACACTAAGAAAGGAAGCAATGGAAGAGAAGCAATGTTCGGAAATCGAAAGAAAGGAAGAAGAGAAAAGATAAAATATTTTGACAGATCATCTTAAGGAAAGAACTAAGGACTTAAATCAACTTGAAGCAGAATTTGGTCAAGAATAAATAAGACTTGAAAAAGAAATCATCTCCTTGAGGATCCAACTTGAAGAAGCAAAGCGAACAAAAAAAGTCATGAAGATTCAGATGATGAAGAAAGAAAAGGAGGTTGAGAATCTTGAAGTTGTCACATTAAGAGACAAAACTGACAATCTCAACAAGAACATTGAAGAGACATAAACATCCACATCATTAGAAGAGAATGTTGAAGAGAAGCACTCCAGGTTGCCAGAAAGGAAGAATGAAGAAAAGAGTAAGTGTTATGCAAAAATTCTCTAAGGAAGGAATCATGGTTAGCTAGATTAAAACGAAATTGATAGTGATACATCTTCAAGAAAACCATCCACATTCAAGCCACAAAGAAGCTTTAATAATGATCATGATCAATCGAGGCAGGAATTCAAAAGGACTATAACACAAAGAAGATAATTTCTCCCATGTATGCAAATTTCTTTTATGGTCATTTTTTTAATTTTACTAACTTTGGACATAAAGTTGTATATTGAAAAGCATATGGACGAAATGTTTAGAGAAGAAACACATATGTGGCTCCCCAAAACATTGGGTGTTACAAATTCCAGAATTATGGTCACATAGCTCATGATTGTAGAAACATGATGTATACTTCTATGAAAAAGAACACTGATATAAGATATAAGAAAGTTTGGAAAATAAAAAAAGAAGAGGTAAAGGAATATCAGATGAATGAAGGACACTTAGAAGTCATACTCTCAGGATTGCCAATATTACGATATGAATACAAATCTATAGGGAAAAAAGGAATATGTCAGAAAGGATTAGAGAACAAATGAAAAACAAGAAGAAAAGGTAAATGAAGACCAGGTCCTAGAGATCATAGAATTTTTAGTAGCATGAGAAAGAAAAGGAGAGAAGGTGAATAAAGAACATGCTCAAGAGATTGTACTTTCAGGAATTGTAGTGCAAGCTCAATCCAAAGGAAGAAAGGAAGAAGTTAGAGTTCAGAAAGATGATTAGTCCACAGACGAAAGGGAATATTACTCATCATCAGAGGGGGTTTTGTTTTAGCCACCCAACTTGGAGACTCACCGTGAATATGAATATTGAAAAGGGTGAGTCAGTGGAGTAGCTACTACAAATCATAGAACCATCCTTTAAGCAGGTTGAAGTATTTTCATAGACAAATTTAGAGAATTCATATAACATAAGTACATCATGACATATTGATCAGTTGAGAAGTAGTGTTACCACACAAGGATCAGTTGGTAGTCACACATGAAGAGGTTTATGATTGTATTCCACATATGCATTCGGGAAGGGATATCTTTAGCACAGATTGTTCTAAACATGCATATTTTAATTTACAGATAGAGAAGACCAGTGGACACATTTGATTCAGTTTGAAGAAATAAGAATATGTGATGATCAGTTGTAGATGTGAATCCTTCATGATATTATAGTGATAGATGGTTCAACATTGTGGATAGTTGAGTATAAAAGTCATGGACAATTTGAAAGAAACTGACATATATGGATACTTAGCAGGTACATAAAACATTGGTCAGAGAAGATACATAACAATGAATTTACAATTGGAATCAGTGGAATTTGTTGGAATTAGTTGGTCACAGAAAGGAAAGCAATAAAAGACACAAAAAAACAAGGAAAGATATATTTCCAGTAGAAGCTAAATCATCGTAATAAAATCATTGAACAACATGGTCAAGTGAACATGACAAGTAAATGAAGAAATAAAGTAACAATTTTTTTTTATATATGTCAAATAATTACAAGAGGAAGCACCAATGGAAAATAAGAAGCATTAGAAGAGAGGAAAAGAAACATTTATAGGTAGGCCTACACTGATCTACACAACATATTTTAGAGAATTCAACGGAAGTGAAATCGTCAAGAGATTCAGAAAGGAAGATCAGTAGCATGCATGCAGGGGGAGAGATGCAAGAGAATTAAATAATACACGTAAGGAATATTTTTGAATGATCCTCATAAACATCAGAGTTTTACATGAGGAATCACCATGAAAAGAAAAGCAGAGGCTTGAATACAAAGGGAGAGAGAGAACAAAGGAGAGTTACCCTTTTTCCCATGATGTCAAAGGAATATAAAGAGAAAGATCAAGCACATGGAAAGTAAGAAGGATTGTTAAGAGAAAGTATACTTTCAGAAAGGTAATACGAGAAGAGGAACATGCAGAGAGAAACATGTTAAGAGAAAGAACAAAGGCATGGAAACAATGAGAGAGAAAATATGCATGAAGACAAGGCGAGCATCCCCAATGAGAGATACCCTTTTCCATTAATGTCAAAGGGGGAGAGAGAGAAACATTGATGAGCAAAAATGGTCACAGGGGGAGCATGAGTATTGTAGTATCAGTATTTCCATCAATTTTTCCATCAATGTTTGTGTTTCCATCAATGCCAAAGGGGAACATTGTTGGACAATTGGTTGTCATTGTTGTCAAACCTTGGTGATTAATGTCAACCGTTGGATAAGTTTGGAAGCCTTAGAGATATGGCTGAGATTAATGATGAGTTACTTATCATTGACAGAGTGGTTGATGTCAACATATATGATGGGTTTATTTTATGAAGTCTATATGAAGCCTCGAAGGTGTGGTTATGGGACCTGAATTTGGTTGAGGAATATGGACATGAAGGATAATGCAAATACATGTAATATACGCATAGAAGTATAGTCCCTGTCGTTCCATTTTTGGTGATATGTGGTACACCACATGGTTCCTCACAGTTAGGGAGATATTACCTAATGAAGTTGGAAGCCCCAAAGAATGGTCCAGAAGCCCCTAATTGGTTAGAAGTCAATTAATGAAACGTTAAAGTGGTTGCAACAAGAAAGTTCAAGAATACCTAAAATTAAGGAGAGAAGTTACTTGGAAAAAGTATAAATACACCTCAAGGAGTATCTCATAAGAACACACACATACATTGAATATCTATCTTGTGAGTTATGGTCTAATATTTTGGTCTATTGGTGAATCTAACGGCAAGTCTGAGGCAACAAATAAAGTGCGAGTAAACATAGAAAGTCTTGGAGTTGTAGAGTGTTAGGGTTTTTTTGTAACCCTAATTTGGAAGGCCCTCACGGGTCATCTTGAGGGTGTCCGGAAAGGCACCCCTGTGGGTTTCCTAAGGGATGTTACATGAGGCCCCACATGACAAGGAGTCTTAGTCCTGTGAGGATAAGAAAAATTTGGTACAAATTCTAGTACCAGACTACTAAAGGTTGTGACAGTGTTATATGTAAGTATTTCACTACAACAGGTCAGCTACAAGTTATAGGTATGATTATGTGATTATATCTTATGCTTCGTTATGGTATGGTACATGCTTGAGAAGCATGTCTTGTTGATGCATGGTACATCTTGGTGATAATGGTATGGTACATTGATTAGTAGTACATCTTGGTTGTATTTGTATCTTAGAATCTAGTTTGGTTACATGGTGATGATGTTATATGCTTGAGGCTTATTCTTTGCATACTCTTGAAGCATTGACACATGGTGTATGGTTTTCATTGATATTGATACATTATTGAGGAATACACTTGGTATATGGAAACAAATGTATGAGATACATCTCTTGGTGATGTTGGTACTTGGTTGAGGTACACCATTGATAGTACTTGCTTGATATATCCTATGGTATATGGTGTATGGAATGATTGAGTAATATGGTACATGGTTGAGATACATTGTATGGTATAGGTTTTGATGTACATGGTTGATACATGGTATGGTACAAGATTGGTACTTGGTATGATTTTCATGTACTTGCTTGATGGTTGAGGCATATGGTACAGGTTGTGGTGCATGGTTGATGCATGGTTTGGTACAAGTGTTGGTGCATGGTTGATGCACGATCTGGTACAAGTGTTGGTGCACGATTGATGCACTTGTTGTGGTACACAATTGATGCTTGGTATGCTATAGGTTGATGGTTTGGTACATTCTTGGTAGAGGCATGTGTTGGTAATGTTTAAGATCTAGTTGAGAGGTGTCCTTGGTATATGATCCATGTGAGAGGATCTAGTTTAGTATCAGTGATAGTGACATGTTGGACACATTGTTCACTGAAATGTGGATACAGTGACAGGTAGATATAGTGACATGTTGGATAGAGTGGCAGGTTGGATACAATGACAGGTTGACAAGTTACATGTTGTTGTGGCATTGACAGTGACAGTGGTAGTGATAGAGGTTGTGACACTGACAGTGATAGTGACAATGACAATGGTAGTGATTATGGTAGTGACAATTGGTCTACACTTATATTCTAGGGCAACAAGAATGGGAAAGGAAATGGAATTGTAACCTCCTTTCATTTGGTGCCTAAGAAGTCAGGGAGTTGGAGCTTCCTTTAGGTTGGAGCTTGAAGATCAGGGGGTTGTAGCCTCCTTCTGGTTGGAGCCAAATAATTTAGGGAGTTGTAGATTCCTTCATCTTTGATGCATGTACACGCCACCCAGGCACGCCTGTTCACATGATATTCTTCTCCTCGGCCCGAAGAACTCCAAGGTTCTTCTACTTCGCTATCGAGAATTATCTACCCACAAATTCTTTCTCACGACTTCCCTCCTTCTGCTGATCGGAGGATTGGAACTCGTGACTTCGCGAGTCCAAAAGTCAGTGGTCGGGTGTGAATATTACGAGTCCCCGAGCACTGATATGAGTCACTGCTGACCTCGCCCTTCTCCTATATTGATTTTTCCTATCGCGACTTCGCAACTCACTATATCAAACACTTGGTTTTCCAACTCTCGATATTCGATGCACCGAAATGCCGATGCACACGTGAGTTGACTTTTCAACGGTCCCTTATCTCACGAGACTTCAGACTTCGCAAGATCGTGAATCCTGACGCCGATATTTGGGGACTTCTCACGGCGAGATCCCGATAACTTATGCCATCTGTCCTTCACTCGATCACTTCGCTATGGCCCACACTGTCCTCCAATGGTCGAAATATCACTTATCGCGATCCCCGTGGCCAAATCCTCGAGTCTTTTCTCATGAGACCCCGATACACGATCCCACGTGCAGATCTGACGGTTCTCCTACGGTCCGGATCCAACGACTATTCTTCTTCTTTCTCCTTGCATCTTCGTGACTTTGAGTACCCAATACTTGGGCTCTCACCCTGCGAACTCCCAAGTTCGCGAGACCTCTCGATCTCTGCCACCTGTCCTCCTCAGATGGACGACTCCTAGTCCTCTCGCCACTTCACTGCTTCGTGCCCTCGCGTCTTCGTGACTTTTAACACCAAATCCTCAGCCTTTCCACCCACGACATCCTGACATGCGATGTGCCACCTGTGCGCTTACCGACTCCTGTAGCGCCACACCATTCTCATGGTCGCCGAGATATCGCATATCACAATATCGCGATTCTCTTTACCAAACTTTGGACACTTTTCTCACGAGGTCTCGATAGGTGATCTAGTGAAAAATCCAACGGCCCTGACTGACTTGGATCAACGGTGCTGCCCTCCTGAGCTTTGAATCTTTTCCACACTTGCACTGTAATTGCCTCGCACCTTTGGAAGATCTAACGTCTCTCGAAACTTCGTGAAATCTCCTCCAAAGATTTCATCCGTCCGTTCTCCTTCTGATGATTCTGCGAAATGAATAAGTTCTTCCCCATGAGACTCATTCACCGCTTCACCAATTTGCGATGCTTCTCCCCGATTTTCCATGGCAACTTCCTCGCACTTAGCCTTCAGTGAATTCAAAGGTCTATCCCTCCTGAACTTTCTCATGACCTTCAAGTCCTCTAAGAAACTCCTTGTGCGCACTCCTTGCAGAAAATCTTTAATGACGTCTCAGTGTTGAAGCCTTTTAACTCTACACACCCCCGCAGCAATAGTCTTCGGATACTCGGCTCAGAATCGCAACTCTGAGACTTAGCTTGTCCTGCGCACTCCTTGCACGACACTGTGACTAACTACACCTTCAAGATGAATGAGAAAAAAAGTTAAGTCTCTGAGCCTTTTGTCAACGCACCCCTTGCGGACGACTTCAACTGCACTCCTTGCAGGAATCCTTACTCAATAGAGAAACAATTGTAACTCATTCTACTTCTTCTCATATTCTAATCTCAACACATGAAATCATACATACAGCATAATAGAAAATGCTTAGCAATCAATAAATACTCATGAGCATAACATTCAACACACATACACAAAGAATAACACCACAACCATGAATCTGAATCAACTTCTTCTATTAATTCAAGATCTGTACATGGGTGTTGTTCTACAGTTCTTTGTTTCTCTCCTATGCTCTGGACTCTTCTAACTCTTTCTGAACTGAACTATGTTACAATGCACAATGAGGGTGTCTATATTCATTCTCCCTCTTTTTCCTAGAACTGTCTAATTCTAATATTCAATTCTACCTACTTACAACTACTACTATAAATGCCTCTGTCTATCTCAGACGAGAGCGGGGTGCTCAAGGTCTGAATACATTTTACCGAGGCGCCATAATTAAATGATCTCATTTATGTTCAGCGCATCAGCTTCAAGAGAAAATTTTTAAAATTGGCGCTGGCGTGTGCCCAACTATCCTTCGTCTTTTGTGCTGGCTTGCTTGTCTCGGGATATGCTCCTGCATCATACTCCCTCACTTGAAAATTTGCATGGGATCCTATCCATGAGATCCTGCATGGTATTTCCATGCTTCCGTATCTCTACTTCAGTCTCCCAGCTGGCATCTTCAACTGGATGGCCCTTACACTTGACCAAATATTCGAAATATTCTTTCCTTCTGGTTTTCTTACCCACTCATTTATTCAATATCTGTTCCATCTGCGGCTTCTCTGCAACTGTCATTTGCTTCTTCCACTGGACCTCTGGTTGATCATGGATTTGTGCTCCTGCTTCATCATCTTTATATGGATATAAATCCGAAACATTAAATGTTGGAGATATTCCGATCCCATCCGGTAACTCAATTTCATAAGCATTCTGTCCCATTTTCTTCAAGACCTTGCATGGCCCAATTTTCTTCATTTTTAAATTATTATATGTTCCCCTCAGGAACCTTTCTTTCCTCAAATGCGCCAGAACTAGATCACCAACTTCAAACTGAATTTGTCTTCTATGTTGATCTGCTCTGCGCTTGTACTCCTGGCTTGATTTCAACAGTCGCTCCTTCACCCTGGTGTGAAGTTCTTTCATCACTTCAGCGAATTCTTCTGCACTAGTGCTGCTAGTCGCAGTTTGTTCTGAATCCCTCAATTCAGAAACTCCTCTCGGCTGCATTCCATATAAAATCTGAAATGGACTTCGGCCTATACTCCTATTTACTGAATCATTGTATGCAAACTCTGCTTGTGGTAATATGCTATCCCAACTGCTATGGTGCTCTATCGCCAAGCTCCGCAACAATTCTCCCAGACTTCTGTTGACCACTTCTGTTTGTCCATCCGTCTGAGGATGATAAGCAGAACTAAACATCAAATTAGTTCCTAGCTTCTTCCATAATTTCCTCCAGAAATGCCCTATGAATTTTGTGTCTCTGTCTGAAACTATGCTTTTCGACAAGCCATGAAGTCGAACGACCTCCTTGAAGAACATATTTGTGATGTGAGTCGCATCACTGGTCTTCTGGCATGGGATAAAATGTGCCATCTTGGAAAACCTATCCACTACCACAAAGATGGAATCAACACCTCTTTGGGTCCTTGGCAATCCTAATATAAAATCCATGCTAATTTCATCCCACGACTTGTCTGGTATGGGCAATGGCTGATAAAATCCTGCATTCTGCTTTCTTCCCTTTGAATGCTGGAAAATCGTGCACCTGTCTACAAGCCTCTTGACCTCTGACCGCATCCTTGGCCAAAAGTATGACTCGCTTAGCTTTGCAAATGTCTTATCATGGCCAAAGTGTCCAGCCAATCCTCCACTGTGTTTTTTTTCCAGCAAGTTCTCCCTCATGGAGCAATTTGTAATACACAGTTGATTGCCTTTGAACAACAATCCATCTTGGATCACGTACTCTATCCATTGACTTCTGTCTCTGATAACTGGATTCTCAGCTGCCTCATACGCTTCCTTAAAGTCTGAACCATCTGCATACATGTCCTTAAGATCATCAAAGCCTAACGTCCTGACTTTGAATTCCTACATCAGCAAAATTTTCCTGCTCAAAGCATCAGCCACTTTGTTAGCAGTACCCGAAATATGTTTAATTACAAATGTAAAATTCTGCATGTATTCTACCCATTTAACATGCCTCTGGTTCAACTTTTCCTCTTGAGTCACAAATTGTAATGCATGGTTATCACTATATAAAACAAATTTCTTTGGAATCAAATAGTGCCTCCATTTCTTTAATGCCTGTATGATGGCATAAAATTCTTTATCATACGTGGAGTACTTTTCTTTTGCCTCATTTAGTTTCTCGCTGAAATATGCAATCGGCCTGTCTTCTTGGCTCAAGACCGCTCCTATGGCAAACTTGCTTGCATCACATTTTACCTGAAATGTTTTCTGAAAATCTGGCAACACCAACACTGGTTGTTCCGAAATCTTTCATTTCAATAAATTGAAACTCTTCTTAGCCTCTTTCGTCCAGTGAAAAGGTTTATGTCTTTTTTTCACTGTGTCCATCATTGCTGCACTAATCCCAGTCCATGAAAACTCCTCACCTCTAATACATTCCTCGGTGATGGCCAATTCTTGATTATCTCCACCTTATCTGGATCCATCCTCAATTCATTTGCAGATATAACAAACCCCAAATAAATGAGTTCTGTCTTCATGAATGAGGACTTCTTCATGTTTATCAGCAGCTTCTCTTGCTATAATTTCTTCATCATAATAGCCAAATGCTTCAAATGCTCAGCCTTTGTCTTGCTGAAAATCAATATGTCATCCAGATACAGGATGACAAATTTCCCGATGAACTCCTTCAGGACTTCATTCATCAACCTCATAAAGGTACTTAGTGCATTCGTCAAGCCAAACGACATGACAAGCCATTCATACAAACCTTCGTTTGTCTTGAATGTTGTTTTCCACTCATCACCTTCTCTCATACGAATCTGGTGATATCCACTCTTCAAATCTATCTTTGAAATTTTTTTTTCTCCACTTAAGCAGTCCCTCAGATCATCCATCCTTGGCAATGGGAATCTATACCTGATAGTTATCTTATTAATGGATCTTGAATCAGTTCAAATCCTCCAGCCTCCGTCTTTCTTCGGAATGAGTACCATCGGAACAACACACAGACTCAAGCTTTCTCTGACCAATCCCTTGTCCAACAACTCCTGGACCTGCTTCTTAACCTCCTCATTCTCCTGTGGGGTCAATCTGTATGCGGCTTTGTTTGGTAAACTAGCTCCTAGTATGAGATCAATGTGATGGCTCACACTTCTCATTGGTGGCAACGAATGAGGTAATTCGTCCACTACAATATCAACAAAATCTTCCAGCAGTTCCTGAACTTCTTCTGGCAATTCATCCACCCTTGTACTAGTCAGAACAATTTTTGGTTTTCTGACCACAAAGAATTGTGGATCCTCCTTCTTCTTAAATTCTGTAAGAAGTTCCTTCCCACTCATGAGAAGTACTGTGTTGCTTGCCTCCGGCTTCACCTCTTTATATTCAATTGGATACAACATATGAGTTCTCCCATTTCTCTCCAGGGTATATGTTTTCATCCTCCCATCATGAATTACATTTCTGTCATACTGCCATGGTCTACCCAACAATAAATGACAAACATCCATAGGAATAACATCACATAAAATCTTGTCATTATATCCTCCTATCTTAATGTCAACTAAGCATTGTTTAGTGACATTTACCTGATGTCCCTTTTGTAGCCATGAAACTTTGTATGGATTCGGGTGATCAACTGTCTCCAGCTCCAACTTTTCTACCATATCGGTTGAAACGAGATTATCGGTGCTTCCACTGTCCACGATGACCTTGCACACTCTATCCTTGGTCTTGCAAGAAGTCCTAAAAAGACTGTTCCTCTGCGCTGAATTCTCCATCTCCTTCTTTGGCGTCAAAAGGACCTTCTGCATCACCAGCGATCTTCCTCCTTCAACATACTCTGCCTCAACATCTCGCCTCTGTGCCTCAGCGATGTGAGTCTCTCTAGTTTCTTTCTTTTTCTCTGGACACTCAAATCACTTGTGCCCATTTTTTCCACATGTGAATCATGTGATTACTCCACCTCTTCCTCTTCCTCTACCTTTGGTACGAGGAAACCTATTATTATCAGCATATCCTCCTCTTTGCTCAGTATGTTTTTCTCTTTGCTCATCATATCTCCCTCACTGTGAACTTCCACCTCTCTCTGTCTGAGTCTGAGGTTTCTTCTAGTCATCCTTCGGCTTCTGGTATTTATCTTGGGCAACTGATTTTCCTTTGGGATAACCCCTGCCTCTACCTCCCTGACCTTGCTTACAACTCAGCTTCTCTTCGGATTTCAAATCCATTTGATAGGCATCCTCCACCGTTTGGATGGTTGCCATATTTATTTCATCCTGAATTTCATACCTCAGGCCATTCATATACCTAGCCACCTTTTCGTCATTGCTTTCGCGATGACCTGCTCTGATATTCAACCTGTAAAATTCCTTAGTATACTCCACTATCATCAGCTTCTGTCTCAGGTTCTGCATCCTCCTGAACAGAGAAATTTGATAATCCCTGAGAATGAATTTTGCCTTCATCTTTGCAATCATCCTGTCCCAGCTCTTAATTTTTTGCTTGCCTTGGCAACGCCTGTTAGCTTGTAGTTCATCCCACCACAAGGCTGCATGTCCTTTTAATCTCGTGATGACATGTCTGACCTTCTTATCCTCTTCGATATCTTCATAATTGAAGTAAGTGTCTAGAGATCTAACCCAATCTAGCAGCTCTTCCGCATCCAAATTTCCCTCATAAACTGGAATGTCCATCTTTACCTTTGTACTCATTCTTGCAACAGCTTTAAGTAAATGTTCACTCGCTGCATCTTCCGCTGGGATTTCTTCTCCTCCATGTCCAACATCCTCTTCATCGTTGGATTCACTGGTATCTCCTACATCATCTTTGCACCTTCGTGATGTCTCCATGTCCTCCATTCTGGCACGAAGATTTCATATTTCTCTCTCCATGTCTAGATTCTTCCCTTGCCTATCTCTTTCTCTGGACAATTCCCTTTCCTCCTTTGGATCGGGTGATTGTCTACCCCTTCCCCTTGGCGGCATGGCGAACTCTCCTAGTCCTCTACTACAGAAAGCAAAGAAGCTTTTCTAAGCTCTGATACCAGTTTGATGCAGGTACGCGCCACCCAGGCATGCCCGTTCACAGGATCTTCTTCTCCTCGGCTCGAAGAACTCCAAGGTTCTTCTACTTCCCTATCGGGAATTATCTACCCATAGATTTTTTCTCGCGACTTCCCTCCTTCTGTTGATCGGAGGATCGGAACTTGCGACTTCGCAAGTCCAAAAGTCAGTGGTCGGGTTTGAATCTTACGAGTGCCCGAGGGATGATATGAGTCACTGCTGACCTCACCCTTCTCCTATCTTGATTTTTCCTATCGCAACTTCGCAACTCACTATACCAAAAACTTTGTTTTCCAACTCTCGATATCCGATGCACCGAAATGCCGATGCGCACGTGAGTTGACTTTTCAATGGTCCCTTATCTCGCGGGACTTCAGACTTCGTGAGATCGTGAATCCTAACGCTGATATTTGGGGACTTCTCGCTGTGATATTCCAATAACTTATGCCATCTGTCCTCCACTCGCTGAATTTTCTATGACCCACACTGTCCTCCAACGGTCGGAATATCGCTTATTGCAATATCGTGATCCACATGGCCAAATCCTCGAGTCTTTTCTCGCGAGACCCTGATACACGATCCCACGTGTAGATTTGACGGTTCTCCTATGGTCCGGATCCAACGACTATTCTTCTTCTCGCTCCTCGCTTCTTCATGACTTTGAGTACCCAATTCTTGGGCTCTCACCCTGCGAACTCCCGAGTTCGTGAGACCTCTCGATCTCTGCCACCTGTCCTCCTTAGATGGACGACTCCTAGTCCTCTCGCCACTTCGCCGCTTCGTGCCCTCGCGTCTTCGTGACTTTTAACACCAAATCCTTAGCCTTTCCACCCACGAGATCCCGACATGCGATGTGCCACCTGTCCACTTACCGACTCATGTAGCCCCACACCGTTCTCATGGTTGCCGAGATATCATGTATCGCAATATCGCGATTCTCTTTACCAAACTTTGGACACTTTTCTCACGAGGTCCCAATAGGAGATCTAGTGAAAAATCCAATGACCCTGACCAACTTGGATCAATGGTGTTGCCCCTCCTGAGCTTTGAATCTTTTCCGCACTTGTGCTATAACTGCCTCATGCCTCTGGAAGATCTAATGGCTCTCGGAACTTCGTGAAATATCCTCCAAATATTTCATCCATCCTTTCTCCTTCTGATGATTCTGTGAAATGAATAAGTGCCTCCCCACGAGACTCATTCACCGCTTCGCCAATCTGCGATGCTTCTCCCCGATTTTCCACGGCAACTTCCTCACACTTAGCCTTCAGTGAATTCAAAGGTCTATCCCTCCTGAACTTTCTCACGACCTTCAAGTCCTCTAAGAAACTCCTTGTGCGCACTCCTTGTGACAAATCTTTAATGACGTCTCAGTGTTGAAGTCATTTAACTCTGCGCACCGCTGTAGCAGTAGTCTTCGGATACTCATCTCAGAATCGCAAATCTGAGAATTAGCTTGGCCTGCGCACTCCTTGCATGGCACTGTGACTAACTACACCTTTGAGACGAATGAGAACAAAAGCTAACTCTCTGAGCCTTCTGTCAATGCACCCCTTGCGGATGACTTCAACTGCACTCCTTGCAAGAATCCTTACTCAATAGAGAAACAATTGTAACTCATTCTACTTCTTCTCAGATTCTAATCTCAACACATGAAATCATAAATAAAACATAATAGCAAATGCTTAGCAAGCAATAAATGCTCATGAGCATAGCATTCAACACACATACACAGAGAATAACACCACAACCATGAATCTGAATCAACTTCTTCTATTAATTCAAGATTTGTACATGGGTGTTCTTCTACAGTTCTCTATTTCTCTCCTACGCTCTGGACTCTTCTAACTCTTTCTGAACTAAACTATGTTACAATGCACAATGAGGGTGTCTATATTCATTCTCCCTCTTTTTCCTAGAACTGTCTAATTCTAATATTCAATTCTACCTACTTACAACTACTACTATAAATGCCTCTGTCTATCTCAGACGAGAGCGGGGCGCTCAAGGTCTAAATACATTTTACCGAGGCTCCATAATTAAATGATCTCATTTATGTTCAGCGCATTAGCTTCAAGGGAAAATTTTTAAAATTGGCGCTGGTGTGTGCCTAACTATCCTTCGTCTTTTGTGCTGGCTCACTTGTCTCGGGAGATGCTCCTGCATCAATCTTGGAGCCTGTAAATAAGGGGTCATAGCTGTTAATTTTTATGTCATTATTATAGTTCTTTGCATTTCATAAGATAATAGCATAATAAGGACAAGATCACTGAGAAATACACATCCACAAGAGACATAGCATTTATCCTGGGAAACCCTCTAGGGGAAGAAAACCCAACAAAACTTCCTTATCATAAATAGCTTATACAATGTTC
>JZKD02S1592565.1:655270-683661 GCA_000966675.3 Picea glauca
GTAGTGTTATGTGTTTTAAGTTATATTGCATGTGCTAACATTGAGATAAGAAAACACTTGCAAGGGCACCTTAAAAGAGCACTTAACCTATAAAACATTGAGAAGAAAGTGGGATTACTGTTTTCTGTCCTAAAACAACAAAAGAAGACAGCCATACAGTTGAAACTTAGAGCCATACTAAGGTCAAGGACATACCTTAGATGGCAGCCTCATAGGACCTCAGAATTTCTACACATCACTCATGCATTCCTTGCGTTATCCCTTATGAGATTGATCTCTTCGAAGATTTCATTCTCCCATGAACTCCTTGAGTTTCTGGGATTTTTTCAAACTCAAATCTGAAGGATTTCTTGAAAATAAATTCTTCTCTCCCTCCTGGTGTTCTCCTTGCTCGATGCACACCTTGCAGAGCTCTTCCTTATAGAGTGTTCAGTAACTTTGTCTCCCTGTGTCTTCTCCGCACAAATTCCTCCTCTAAGGTATTCAGTAACCTTGAGGTTCCTCCTTGAGTCCTTATCACTCTGGTGCATCCTCCTGGCACATTCTTTCCTGACTCCACAGAGTTCAGATTCACATTCCTTGCACTGGATACAGAACTTCAAATGTTCTGTTATGCACTCCTTGCACAGCCTAACCAACATAGAATGATACTTTAAACTCAAAAAAAGATAAATAAAGTTATCTACCGACTGCGGATGAAACATATCATACATCTACAACGCATTAACACACAAATAACATTCACATAATACAAATAATTCATAAACACATCGTGTGCAGGAAAAACTGTTTTTCTTCATATTAAGATGAATGTTTGTTTACAAATGTGTACATAGACTGGACTACAATAGAGTCTCATTTCTTTCTCCTATTCTAACTCTATCTCGAGTTCTTCTTCTAATACCTCTTTACCCTGAGATCTCTCTCTCTCTAGTTTCCTTACTCTCCTCTGAAATCTGATACAAGATCTCTTTACAAAAGAGGGGCTCTACGGGCTTGTCCTCTCTCACCTAATCTCCTCTATTACATTAACTAATAGTTATTGTTAGCCAAGAGTCAACACTCCATATCTGCAACCTCTTACAGTCCTTCACGACTTTATAAAAACGTTACATTTTTAAAATGTTGTTTACAAAATATCTCAACAACCTCGATTTAATTCAGAGTTAATTTCTGATTTGAAATTTTGTCATGTTGAGATGTCACGTCCCTACCTCCATGCTTGCATATTTGAATTTGAAGGCGATGCTCTTGCATCAGTTATGTATGCATGTTGTTATCGATAATGTATCCAACGAACAAACATACGGGTCCTACTTTCCTAAAGTTGATAATTGCAATGATCTAATTGAAAGTGGAACTTTTTTTCCACTTATCCAAAATATGAACTATGTTGATGACATTCCACCATTGGGCATCGATATGATGTAATAGGTTGTTGGCCCTCTTTTAAACATTTCATACTATATAATTTAAATTCATATTTATTTATTTAATAATGTGTTTTCATTGAATTTATATATACATGTTAGAGGTGTTATTAAAATTTTCATTGGAATTATATATTGGTTCTAAAATTTTATAGTTTTTATTAGAATTTTCATATTTAGATTTATATATTTTGATTATATACCTTTAAATGTTTTTTTAAAGTAAAATTGTATGTTTTTCTTTTCCTTAAAAATCTGCATATATTTTTTCGTACAATCTTTCTCTGATTCAAAATTGCATATAATTTTAAATCTTTTTCCTTTGAATTGATATAATTTTTAATTCCACTTATTATGGTTATATGGTTACTGCAATTTTACTTCAAAATTTCATTTCATTTCTTCTTTACTCTCATGTTCATCTCATTTTCTATATATTCAAATGTATATCAAAATATTATTTATTTAGTGTATTATTATTTCCATAATTTGTTCATCTCTATATGAATGGAATTTATATTATTTTGGTAACATTAAAAATATGTTATTATTTCTATGTAGTTTATAAATATCAACTGAAGGCACATGTAAGCATTCTAACAAACACAATATATCACCAACATCACGTGAGAGGGATAATGAACTTCATTATCTATGATATCAAAAAAATAAATATGGAATAAATGAAGGTAAAAGAGTTCTATATCATAGAATGACCAAGGAAATTACTACTTAAAATGATTTTCCCAATAGTCACAAGTATCATAGTTTGGATGATATCATGCAAC
The DNA here is from genome assembly GCA_000966675.3 of Picea glauca. Classification (NCBI taxonomy): domain Eukaryota; kingdom Viridiplantae; phylum Streptophyta; class Pinopsida; order Pinales; family Pinaceae; genus Picea; species Picea glauca. Next base: position 657,489 of record JZKD02S1592565.1, read on the forward strand.
GAACATTTCACATCAATGTTTTATTCCCATAATATTTTCATAACCCTAATATTTCTAGTATACCACAATATTATAACATTCATTTTATTGGAGAAACTTCTCATATTTTGGAAGATCATCGTGAACATAATCTACATACGAATTACAACTTATATAATTAAACAAATGGAAGTGCAAGTTTAGATCATGGAGAAAAGGCACAAAACATGCATGATAGAGTTATTGATGTCATTCTAGAAATAGTGTCATCTATGGAAGTGCATGCGTGTCGTTTTCTTTCCCATTTTCTAGAAAATTTGCAAGCTCCTACTTCCAACATTGGATCTTCCTTTCACAACCCTCTTTCTGAAGAAAGTGTCGCACCACCAAAATAATAAATCATCTCGCATATTTTTTCACATGGAAGAACGAAGGTATTTCAATCCTCATTCATCATGACTATATTGTTAGTTATTTCCTTGTATTGATGACTTTAACCATTTTTATTTTGTTCGCTCAGGACATTGTTCATTCAAATAGAGATATAAAATTGAATTTTGTACATTTTACAATAGCTCACATTACAAATTAATGGGAATCATCTCATGACCCACCTTCAAATATTACTGGACCATATAATTGGTAAGAAAATGTTGATGTTGTATGTGTTTTATTTTCTATTGATTTTTACATTTATAATCCTCATTTTTCACTCTTAGATGGACATTAAAATTTATAGTGTTTTACGAATAAGACACCATTTAGTGCAATCAAGTTAGAGAAATGCAATCCAAAAATTTAAGGGAAATAATTTGTGGACGTAATAGGCCCAATTTACCTACTACAAATTTGGTTGGGCCCTCTAACATTGTTGAAAATGAAGTAGATTTCAGAGGTAACTTTACTCTTCCAATTAGTGGTCAAAATGATCTCATGACAAGAGGACATATACAGTTTCATGCCAACATGATTGCAGTATGTAAAATGTTTCAAGAGACGATATATAACCTATGCATTTCCCAAATGTGTCATGTTTGACAAGAATCATATCCTTAAATTCATGTTTTGAAGGGGTCTAAAGGACCTATTTGTAAAAGGTGTAAGCAAGAAAGAGGTTCCAATCATTTCTCTTGATGGAATCACGTGGATCCTGGTGAGAAAACTCAAGTTCTAAAAGTACTTACCTAAGTTGAAGAGATGAACATAGCACCTGTAAATCTCATATTGCAAGTGACCCATGCTCGTGGTGGAAAATATAAATATAGTGGCCACACAATCATGTTTTCAGAAGATATTTCCATGATTGCTAAAAATATTACATGAGGTGTTTAAGATATTGAATTTCTAATTGTGAGGAGACGTAGTTCCCAATCTAAATATTATGAATGTTATGTCAATATATCACAAGTGGTGAATGCATTTTCTTACAAAATTCAAATGGATAAATTTTATCAATATGTTCAAAGTGACATGGGATTGGTTGCTACTCTCCCTGAAAACCCAAAAAATGTTTTAACTAGGCTTAAATTTGTTGATTCTGATATTGAAGAAGAAGATAACCATGTTACAGACATTCAAGGGTTTCCCGATGACCATTTTCACTTTCATCCTTCATCTTTTTTTGATCGACTACCCAATGAACATATAGAAGTGGAAGAAATAAGAAAATTTATGGAAAATGTTGATTCTTCACCTATTCAACTAGTTGATTGGTCAAATATTGGTTTATCTCTAATAAATGAATATAATACATAAGGGTTATTAGACATGGAATTCCCCAAATTATTCTCCAATGGTGAGGTTGACTAGTTACATCGACATTTGTAACATTCAACTTCATGAATATGGATTGCATCTTCTCAACAAATTTGATTAGATATTTGGAAGTCATCCTCTCTTTCGATATTTCTTATTGAACATGATAATGCAACACTGAGGCCAAGAAACTGTTGCATTTTTTGTAAAGAAAAATATACATGATAAATCACGAACAACAATTCAAGACTTGTGTCAACAACTCCTATATTTACTTGATAATAAGTTGGTTGAGCATCTTATGCATTTTGGTTCACTCAGAGGTACAAGGGCCTATTGTACAAGGTGTCATATTGAACTTACCGAAATGATAACTTGGTTGGGTTTTCCAAATTTGTTTTATACTTTGAATGTAGCTGACACAAAGTGGTCAGAATTGCATAACCTCGTGTCTAGAAATGAAAATTCTTTTGGTTTAAATGAACATCGAAAAAAATTGAGAATGTTATTATAGATTCAATATATTTCGAGAACAAATCATCCAAAAATGTCTTTGAGATAAATACTATTGGTACAGGTTAGTGTTTTCATATTTATGCGAGAAATGTTTTCTCTTAGTTGTTGTTGTTATTTCTCTGCTATATATATTTACTATATATTCTTTTTGTTTAGATACAATTTGTAACATAGAGGTTTAATGCATATCTATTTCTTCTTTTGGTTGTCAAGTGCTCCAAACATGGAATGGTTAGATTGGTCCAATCCTTTAGATGTGCATGCTGCAAAGAAATATTTCAATAGATATGTAACATCATGGAATCCACATGACATTGACAACTGGAACATAATTGTTCCTCAAGGCATCAATGATGAACCCTGCATATTGAATATTAATCAGTTTTTTTATTCAAATCCTGATGATGATTATAAACATTTGTTGAGATATGTTCAAAGACATACAAAGTGCAGTGCATATTCTTGCTTATGCAAGAAAGGTTATTTTCTCACTTGTCGCCAGGTTTGATATGAACCATTATTATTCATAAATGATAAAGGGAATATGAAATATGAGCCAACATGAAATGATGATAGGCTAACTGTCCATAATGTAGATCTTCTTGTAATGTAGTGTGCAAATGTTGATTGTCAACTAGTGGTTTCTCGACATGTTGTATTGAAATATGTTGCTAAATATGCTTCCATAGCAGAAAATAGATCATAAATATATGAAGATATGCTAACTAGAATTTCAAATTCTGGTGCCTCGAAATATCCTTCTTTTTATGCATACGGAAGATTCCTTACTGAAACACTTGTTGATCATGACATTGGAGCCTAGGAAACTTGTCATACGATTCTAAAGATATCTCTTTTACTTTGCAGTTGAAAATTTATTTTCTGAAATGTTTGGTGAATGTTTTTCAAAAAACATTCCAAATGACCCCCATCAATTTTCATATTCCAAATTTTTTGGTGAAATATATCAAAAGAGACTTCCTTTTATTGAACATTCGTGCTTGATAGAAACAACAACATCTTGGACATTTGATGCCAAATGTAAAAAAGAGCAATGGAAACATAGACATGTCCACGCCATTATTAGAGTGTGGTTATGGTTTTATTTTATTCCCAATGAGACCTTAGAAGAATTCCATACTTTATGTTGGACTACATTTCTTTTGTAAAAATCATTTAGGAACAATCCCTTAGATATTGGTCTTTTAGATGAAACAACGATTCAAAATTAGAATAATATTTTGAAAAATGACAACTTTTGTCTCGGTGGGTTTCTCCTAATAATGTTAATGTTTCTGACCTTCATACTCTTGTTCAAAGGGACTTTGATTTATGTTTTGATTGGAATAAAACAACAATTTCAAATGATGTTGTAGAAGAGGTTATTTAATTTATAATAAATTCTCAATCAAGAGGTGTTATTATTAAATGTCATCATCCCACATCTGCACCTCCATATTCCTTGGCATAGAAACAATGAGTTTCTTTTGATATCATTTTACAACATTCCGTTAAATATGCTAGCCATGAACATATCTTATGATTCTTCAGGGAATTACATGAACCAATTTTTTTTTCCTTATTCATTGTATTTCTCATTCTCTTTCTAATTCATCAATTAATGGAAATAATCATTCTTTTCCTTGCTCCAATAAGAATAATGGATTTTAATATACATTCAAAAATAATACACTTAGTGTCAAAAATTAATATTAAGGATATGTAATCATTAAAGGGGTTGTCTCTACAATATTTCAAGAAGAAATGAGGCATATTCAATATATTTTGATAGATGAAATGAGATTTTATGACCAAGGTTATTCATACAGATATATTCTTGATTACAATAAGCATTTTCATAGAATAAATCTTCTCATTTTGGTGGTAGATATATTCTTTTTGTGGGTGACCTTGGTCAACCACCTCATGTTAGAGATAAATCTTTGTATAGATGTAATAAAACATGGAAAGTTTTACGGAAACAAATTCAACATTGTTGTCACCTTGGATGCAATATTCCAACAAGAAGGAAATAATCCAAAACAATCATAATTTCATAGATCTTAATGAAAAATAAATGCATAACCCCATTTTGATGATTGAGAGATTATTATGTCATGGGTTGATATGAATTTAATTCTTGAGGAAATGATTTTATTCAATTATACACTTCAATTGTTCCCAAAAAATAATCTGGTCAACTTGCATAATAGACAAATGTTGAAATCATTAAATTTTTCAATTGTACGAAGTGTTGTTGAGCATACAAAACAAACATAAATTGATGGTGTTCATGATGATCAATTGGAATGTGAAGTTATATTACACACTAGACAATGTGTCATGTTGACATGTAACTTGTGGGTTCAAGTTGGCTTAGTGAATGGTGTTCTTGGTTACATTCAAAATATATTCTATATGTATGGCTCAAAGCCTCCTCAACTTCCAATGTACACAATTGTTCTTTTTGATAAGTACATTGGTGTTCCATTTGACCCAATAAATCCAAAAATTGTACCAATCACACCAATTATAAGAAGAAATCATAAAAAAAATCATCTGAAGATGGCGTGGATCTTTATTATTCAAAAATCACAGTGGTTGACTTTAGAACGTGAAACAATTGATATTGGAAATAAAGATCAACAAGTGTTGGCCTTCACATCCATATTAAGAATCAAATTCAATAGATGGTTCATAAATATCTCCACCTTTCTCATTTTAGTGTTATGCAAAGATGAAATATCTCCACCTTTCTCATTTTAGTGTTATGAAAGGTGGTGATATGCATAAACCATCTATTGATTTGAATCTTGATATGGATGTGAAAGTTAACCATTGTTTCTCTTCCTTTCTGATATAAACTATTGCACGTTCTAAATTCAATCCTAGTGATTTGTGAATAGTAAGGGCCCACACCATATTCAAATGAATTTGTTTACGATTTTATCTTACAACTTGTGTGATTGGTACGATGTTTTTATTTTTTGGGTCAAATGGAACACTAATGTACTTATAAAAAAGAACAATTGTGTACATTGAAAGCTGAGGAGGCTTTGAGCCAGACATATAGAATATATTATGAATGTAACCAAGAGAAACATTCACTAAGACAACTTCAACACAGGTTGCAAGTCAACGTGACACATTGTGTAGGGCAGAAGAGAACTTCACATCCCAATTGATCATAATCAACACCAACAATTTATGTTCATTATGTATTATAAACAACACATCATGCAATTTGAGAATTTAATGATTTCAACATCTCTCTATTATTATTTGTTGGGAACAAGTAAAGAGATGAATTAAACAAACTCCTTTCCTCAATAGGTAAATTCATATGAACCCATGACATAGGAAGCTCTCAATCATCAAAAGTGGGTTCAACATTTCTTATGTTTATTAAGATTCTACAAAAAGAAGATCGTTTTTGATTATTTACTCGCTTTCGGAATATTATATCCAATGAGACAATGATGTTAATTTTTTTCCATAAAAAATTACAGGTTGTATTACCTAGATGTAAAGGTTTATCTTTGACAAGAGGAAGTTAACCAAGTTCACCCACAAGAATAATAGATCTACCACCAAAGGAGAATATTTATTCTAGGAAAATGTTTCTTGTAATCAAGAATCTATCTATACTCATTTCATATATCAAAATATATCAAATATGCCTCATTTTGTCTTGAAATATTTCTAGAGAATTCCTATGTAGCATTCACATATCCTTAATAGGAATTTTCAGTGCTGAGTGTATTTCTTTTGGATGTATATTAAAATCCATTATTCCTATTTGGAACGAGAAAAATAAAAGGACTATTTCCATGAGTTGATGATCAAGAAAAAGCATGAGAAATAAAATGAATAAGGACATATTTTTCAATGTTCGCAGTTCCCTAAAGAATCGTGAGAAGAGATTCACGACTTGCATATTCAACGAAATGTTATAAAAATAACCCAAAAGAAACTCATTGTTTCTCTACCAAGGAAAGATGAATATGCATATGTGGGATGGGGATTTTCAATAATAAATATCCTTGATTGAATATTTATTATAAATTAAATAGCCTATTTTGCAACATCATTTAAAACCATTGTTTTCTCCCAATCAAAACATATATCAAATTCCATTAGACCAAGAATATGAAGGTCAAAAACATTGATATTATTAGGAGGAACCAAACTAGAAAAAAGTATCATTCTTCAAAATCTTCTTCCACATGGCTTGGTTGTTCTTTGGAATCCTCATCGTCTTCAACATTTTCCAATAAGATAAGCCCCAATCAACATGCCATGGTCACTATCGAAAATTTCTCCAATTTTGAATCATTATTTCATCTGAAAGATTAATATATAAGGGAATGTTCCTAAATAATTTGTACAAAAGAAATTTATCCCAACATAAAGTATGAAAGTATTCAAAAGCCTCATTGGGAATAGAATAAAACCATGTTCAAACCCTAACAATGGAATATACATCTGTATGTTTCCATTTCTCTTTCTAATGTTTGGCATCGTATGTCCAAGATATTGCTATTTATACCAAAGACAATTTTTCAAAAAAAGTAGGTCTCAGTTGATATGTTTCAACAAAAATATTAGGAAATAAAAATTGATAGGGCTCTTTTGGAATTTTTTTGAAAACCCTTTGCCCAACATTTAAGAAAATACATTTTCGACTAGAAAGTACAAGAGGTAGGTTTAGTAACATATGGAAAGTTTCATGGGATCTAATGGCATGATAAAAAAGTATTTCAACAAGGAATATTTTGTATACAGACAGAGTAGAATCTTCGGAGGTACCAGAATTTGAAATTCTAGTCAGTATACCTTAGTAAATTTTTAACCTTTTTTCCACTTTGGAAGCATACTTAGCATTATATTTCAATAAAACATGTCGAGAAACCACTAGTTAACAATCAACATTTTCCCGCAACATTACACGAATATATATGTTATGGACATTTATCCTATCATTGTTTCGTGTTAGTTCATATTTATTTCCCCCTTTCTTATATAAGAATAATAGTGATTCAACTCAAACTTTCCATGGAGCATTATAGAGGAAAGTGAGTATATCACCTTTCTTTTGCAAACAAGAACATACATTGCACTTTGTATGTCTTTAAATGCATTTCAACAAATTTTCATAAGAATCAAGAGGATTGGAGGAAAAAATCGTATCAGTATTAAATAGGAAGGGATCATCATTTATGCTTTGAGGAACCATTATTCTTTGGTGATGAATGTCACATGGATTCCATGTTGTTACATATTGATCAAAATATGTCTTTGTAGTATGAAGTATCATATCAATCTAATCATTCCATATTTGGACCACCTTGCGACCATAAGAAGTAATGGATGTGATCTCACCCTTTATGTTATCGCTCAGAAACAAACAAAAATAAGATATAGTAAATATATATGTAAGATAAAGAACAACAATATCCAAGACCAAAATTCATTAGTATAAATCCAAAAACATGAACCTGTACCAAATGTATTTAGATCCAAGATACTTTTGGATGACTTCTTCTCATAATATATTGAATCTATGATGCATAAACATGGAAACAATGTGGGGGTACCTAATAACATTCTCAATTTTTATATGATGTTCATTTAACCCATGAGAATTTTCCTTTCTCTGCATAAGATTATGCAACTCTAGCCACTTTGTGTTAGTTTCACTCAAAGTAAAAAATAAATTTCGACAACCGAACTAAGTAATCATGTTAGTAAGTTCAGTATCACACTTTGTCCAATAAGCCCTTGTACCTCTGAGTGGTGAACCAAAACACTTAATATTCTCAACCAACTTATTATTAGGTAAATAAAATAGTTGTTTACACAAGCCTTGAATTGTTGTTGGGAGTTATCATATATATTTTTCTTTAAAAAAACCACAATGGTTGCTTGTCCTCGATGTCATAAAACCCATGTTTAATAAGAAATATTTAAGGCAATGATGGTTTCCAAATCTATGATCAAAGTATATAAGAAGATGCAATCCATATTCATGAAGTTGAATGTTACAAATACATTGATGCAACCAATCAACCTCACCAGTTGAAAAAAATGTGGGAAATTCCATGTTTAATAACCCTTATGTATTATATTCATTTATTGGAGATGAACCAATATCCGACCAGTCGATTAGTTGAATAGGTGAAGACTCAAAATTTTCAATAAATGTTCCTTTTTTCCACTTCTTTAAGTTCATTGGGTAGGAGAGGAATACAATATGAAGGATGAAAGTGCAAATGGTCGGTGGGAAACCATTGAATGTCAACAACATTGTTATCTATTTCTTCAATATCACAATCAACAAATTTAAGCCTAGTTGACACATTTGTTCAGTTTTAGGGAGGGAAACAATTGAGTCCATGTCAATTTGAACATCTTGATAAAAATTTATCCATTTGAATTTTGTAATACAATGCATTCACCACCCATTCTCTCTTGACATAAAATTCATAATATTTAGATTGGGCACCACGTCTCCTAACAACTAAGAAGTCAGTATCTTAAACACGTCATGGAATATTTCTAGCAATCACAAAAATATCTTGTAGAAATATTATTGTGTGGCCAATATATTTATGTTTTCCACTATGAGCATGGGTTACTTGCAATATAGGATTTACATGTTCTATGAGAATATATTCAACTTCAGTAAGTACTCTTATAACATGAGGTTTCTCACCAAGATCCATGTGATTGTGTCGAGAGAAATGATGGGAACCTCCCTCATGTTTACAATTTTTACAAATAGGTCCTTCAGAACCCCTCAAAACTTGGATTCAAGGATATGATTCTCGTCAAACATGACACATTTGTTCAATTGAGAGGTTATCTATGTTCTCTTGAAAATTTTAATGTACTACAATCAAGCTGGGATGAAACTGTATATGTTCTCTAGCGATGGAATCACGTCGAATACCAATTAAAAGAGTAAAATGACCTTTGAAATCTACTCCATCTTCAACAATGTCATAGGGCCCACCCAAATTTGCAGTAGATGGATTGGGCATGTTACTTCAATAGTTATTTCCCTTAAATTTATGGATTGCATTTCTCTAAAATGATTGAATTGAATGTTGTCCTAGTCATAAAATACTATAAACTTTGATTTCTACCTAAGTGAAAAATGAGGAGTATAAATAATAAAATGTATAGAAAATCAAATACATACAACATCAACATTTTCTTACCAATTTGATGATCCAAGAAGATTTAAAGGGAGGAAATTAGTTGGTTCCCATTGACTTATAACATGAGCTGCTACAAGATGTACATATTTCATTTCTATACCTCTATTCGAATGAACACTGCCCCGAGTAAAAAAAAAAATATGGTTAAAGTCATCAATACAAGGAAAGAACTGAAATCATAGTCACGATGAATAGAGTTGAAATACCTTAGTTATTTCAAATAAAATAATATGCCGGATGACTGATTCTATTGGTGGTGTGAAATTTTTGTCAGAATGAGGGTTGTGAAAGGAAGATCCAATGTTAGTAGCAAGATTTTACAAATTCTCTAGAAAATGGGAAAGTACATGACTAACAAGCACTTTAGTAGATGACACTATTTCCATAATGACATCAGTAACTCTATCCTACATGTTTTGTTCCCTTGCTCCATGCTCTAATATTGCAATTCCATTGGTTGAAGTATGGAGGATTTCACTCATAGTTCAACTATGGACATGATGATATTCCAAAATATGAAAAATTTCTCCAATAAAATGAATTTTGTTAGAAGATTGTGAAATATTAGAAATATTAATGTTATGAAAAGATTCCAAGAATGAAACATTAATGGGAAATGTTCTTTGCATGATATCAATCAAATTGTGATACTTACGACTATTGGGAAAATATTTTTTAGTACTAATTTCCCTTGTCCTTCTATGATATAGAACTCTTCTACCTACATTTATTTCATATTTGTTTTGTTGATACTGTAAATGAAAAGGTTCATTATCCCTCTCACACGATGTTGATGATTTATTGAGTTTGGTAGAATTCTTACTTGTGCCTTCAGTTGACATTTCTACGAATACATAAAAATAATAACATATTTTTAACATTACCAAAGTAATATAAATTTCTTTCATATAGAAAAGAAAAAATTATAGAAACAATAATACACTAAATAAATAACATTTTGATATACATTTGAATATAGAAAGTGACATGAAGATGATAAAAAAATGGAATAAAAATATGAAGTAAAATTACAATAACCATATAATTATGACAAGTGTAGTTAAAAAATATATCAATTCATAGGAGAAAGATTTAAAATTATATGCAATTTTGAATCAGACAAAGATTATAAGAAAAATTAAAATTATATGCATATTTACAGGGAAAAGTAAAATTATATGCAATGTTACTTTATGCAAAAATTTAAAAGTATATAATCAAAATATATAAATATGAATATCCAAATTCTAATCACAACTATAATATTTTGGAACCATATATATAATTCCAATAAAAATTCTAATAACAACTATAACATGTTAAAACCATATCTATAATTTCAATGAAAATACATTATTAAAGGGAGAAAAAATAATTTAATGTGAAAAGTATGAAATGCTTAAAAGATGTCTAACAAGTTTACAACCTATTACATCACATCAATGTCCAATGGTGGAATGTCATCAACAGAGTCCATGTTTGGAATAAGTGGAAAAACATTTCCACTTTCAATAAGATTATTGAAATTCTCAACTTTAGGAAAGTGGAACCCATATTTATTTTCCTTTGATACATTATCAATAACAACATGCATACATAAACAAGAAATCAAATTATAGAACATGAAGGGAAAGTCGTTGTCGTGCATATAAGTACTATCCCATGCATTTATCGAAATGGAAGATAACTAGGGAATTTGATATTTATATATGTATAAATGTATTGAAATAAAGTCCATTTGAATCCCCACTCATCATGAAAATAGTCTATTATTCATTCATAAGAGGTTTGACCAAACAATAAATTTTCTTATTCTTCAATTGACCAAATAGAGGTGGAACCATCATTGATGAGACAAATCAGATGGTTTTTATATAATCCTAATGAAATTCATTGTATGTCAGTGATTAGAACAAATGAAAAATGATGAAGAACAATTATAGGGTTGTTTGAATCGACGAACCTATGGGATATGGGTCGACAAAATGGACTGATGTGTCCATGGCAGGAATAAATATAGGAGATGGTTTATCCTCCGTGCATATCTCATGATTCGATCTACTCTTGGTCATCGATCTCCATGGGAATGTATAACTCGATCTTCCCCTACATGATAACATTTTCACAATGGATCATCGTCGATCCATCCTATGATCGATGTTGGAGCAGAGAACTAAGATTAAACGCCCTACTTTCCTGTGCAGAAATAGTAAAATCTACTACTATGGATTCTTCCATTTGTGTTCGTACTGTACATAACATAGTGTGTCGTTTAATGCTTGCAGTTACTTGTTGTGCGCCTTATCTCTTCTTGTTGTGATCTTCGTGGTTGCGTCTAGTTAGTCGTCGGGTGGCGAAGTAGAGTCGAATATGTTTGTTCCCCTTGTACACGTGCACAAACTTGTTAAAAACACACACACACACAAAAAAAAAAAATTCCACTTGTTATATGAGGTTTGTAGTCATGACAAACGGGAGGTTCGTTACATATGGTATCAGAGCAGGTTCGACCCATGACTTGGGATTCACTACGGCTTTCGTTGACCTGATTTGATTTGATTATACTGTTGTTGATCAAGTTTATTGTGTGCGTGTAGGTAATCATAGTTAGAGGACGTCGCAGAGGCAGACGAAGGAGTGCTAGGGGAGGAGGCACGACGCCTCCAGTAGCATCCACGCCTGAGGGGCCTAATCCCCAGGGAGGAGAGCAAGTTCTTGGACAGGAGCAAATAGAAGTTTGAGACATGGTCGGGATGATGAGATCTTTTCTGTGCATGTCCGAGGTACTGATCAGTCGATTGGACAGAGAGAAGGCCAGGGCGCCGACACCCGCTGAGGTTCTGCCGCATGCACATGCCGTTACTGGTAGCATTCACCGGGAACTCAAGAAGGTCAAATTTCCCGAGTTCTTTGGTGCCCTGGATGGTGAAGCCGCCGAGGCATGGTTGGATAACATGGCGATGTGATTCACACTTCGTGATTATACCCCCAACATGAAGGTCTGCATGGTGGTCTTCAACTGAAGGGGAGCACCCTTCTATGGTCGAAGACGCTCCTACCACAACTGAACATGGCGATTGAAGACGTGTCATGGGAACTGTTCAAGGAATGGTTCCAAGAGAGGTACCTTTCAGAGGAATTCATTGAGCGTCATCTCAATGAGTTCAATGCATTACGACCGAGAGGTCGTACGGTGCCCGAGTACGAGGCACGTTTTATGGAGCTGCTCCGGTATGCTCCGCACCTTAACACTGAGAAGCTCAAGGTCAACAGGTTCGTGTTTGGCCTTAAGAGCAGCCTACGTGCAAAGGTTAGGATATTGATGCCTCAAACCTTGCACGACGTTGTCCAAAAGGCCCTCATAGCAGAGGAGGAGCTTATCAGTGGGGGTCAGACCAGGACTCTAGAGAGACCAGCAGGGCAGGGTTCACATGGAACACCGCAACATCAGACACCAGTGAGACATATGTCGGGATATCGTGGCTTTCAGAGGGGATCTACTTACACTACACGTCGACGACCGCCGCCTCAGCAGCAGACACCTTATCGGGGACCACAACATCAGTAGCAACGTCACCCACAACAATAATAGTTTGGGCCTGTTCAGTAGAAAAGACCAGGTTTCCAGGCCGGTGGGCCATCACCTTCTACTTCGGGTACCAGGACTACTGGGCTGAAGAAGGGGTGTTGGATGTGTGGGGAGACACACTACCAGCCTGACTGTCCTATAGAGAGGATCAGAGTGTATGGATCAGCCGGACCCACTACAGTGGGAGATATGGGCAAGGCCCATTGGATTCATGCAGCGGTGAATAACCGCCAAGCAGAGCATCAGTCGAATGTGCTTGAGACGAGAGGTACTGCCGCTGACCAGACCTTTAGTATTTTGATAGACCCAGGTGCTACTGAGAGTTTCATTTGTAGTGTAACACTAAAAAGGATTAAGGTAAAGGTATTTGAACAGGATGAGTTTAGCTTCGTAGATATGGCTTCAGTAGCCAAACAAAAGGTTGGAGGAAAGGTTACGGGCTGTGCCCTTAACCTGGGAGAGTTTGTCACGAGGGTCAACTTGTATGTCACAATCTTAGGATCTTATGACGTCGTGATCGGTATGGATTGGTTGGAATCACATGAGGTGATACTCAACTGTAAGAAGAAATGGTTGATCTTGGTTGATGACGAAGGACAAAGACGTGTGATTGAAGGATAGAACCAGGGAGTTTCCCTGAGGTTCATCTCTTCCTTACAGTTACGGAAGAGTATGTGCAAGGGGTGCAATATTTATGAAATCCTTGCAATAAATGAGAAGGGAGTAGTGAAAGGTCTAGAACACCTTCCGGTTGTGAGAGAGTTTGCGGATGTATTTCCAGAGGAGTTACTGGGGATGCTGCCGGAGAGAGAATTGGAGTTTACCATAGACCTGAAACCGGGGACCGAATCGATAGTAAGAATGCCATATCGGATGTCGACCTTGGAGTTGTAAGAGTTGAAAATGCAACTGAAGGAGTTGTTGGACCTGGGACTGATACGCCCTAGTGTGTCACCGTGGGGTGCACCAGTTATTTTCATTCAGAAGAAGGACAGATCATGGAGGCTTTGCATTGACTACCGTCAACTGAACAAGACTACGATCAAGAATCAATATCCCTTGCCGAGAATTGATGATCTATTCGATCAAATGAAGGGTGCGACGATTTTTTCCAAGATCGATTTGTGATCAGGGTATCACCAGTTACGGATCAAGGAGGATGACATCCCTAAGACTGCCTTTAAGAAAAGATTTGGACATTATGAGTTTATCGTTTTACCGTTTGGACTGACAAACACCCCAGGAGTATTTATGAGTTTGATGAATGGGGTGTTCCGTGAGTACTTGGACAAGTTCGTCCAAGTATTCATTAACGATATTTTGATCTACTCTCGGACGACGGAGAAGCATGATGAGCACTTGTGTTTGGTACTACAGTGTCTGCGAGAGCACAAATTGTATGGGAAGTTGTCCAAATGCTCTTTTTATCAATCGAGGATTCACTACTTAGGGCATGTCATCTCCAGCGAAGGTATCGTCGTGGATCCAGCCAAGGTTGAGGCTATTATGGAATGGCTTGCGCCGATGAATGTCACAGAAGTGCGTAGTTTTATGGGTTTAGCAGGATACTATCGGCGGTTTGTCGAGGGATTTTTGAAGATAGCAAATCTGATCACGGAATTGCAGAAGAAAAACAAGAAGTTTGTTTGGACCGAGAAATGCATGGAAGCATTTCAGAGGCTTAAAGAGTTGCTGATGATAGCACCGATACTAAAAGTCCCTGACATGGATGCTGACTTCTTGGTATGCACTGACGCATCCAAGGAAGGTTTAGGAGGAGTCTTGATGCAAGACATAAGAGTGATTGCTTACATTTCGAGGAAACTGAGAAGGCATCAAGAGAACTATGCGATGCACTATTTGGAGTTATTAGACATCGTATATGCCTTGAAGGTTTGGAGACACTACCTTGTTGGACGAAAATTTGAACTAAATATTGATCATTGTGTACTACAACACATTTTCATGCAAAGTGACCTAAACGCGCGACAACAGTTTTGGTTGAAATTGCTTAGCGAGTACAAATTTGAGATTACATACATAAAGGGAATGGTGAACCGAGTGGCTAATGCTTTGAGTAGGAGGCCACGCATCCTTTCAGTGTTTCCTCTTTAGATGAATCTACGTGAGAAGATTCTCACTTTACAGCGTGATGATGACTGGTACAAAGAGGTCAAGGGTTTTATCAGACAAAACACCATGATGGTACCACGATATGAGGGATTTTCATTTGATAGCGATGGGTTATTGAGGTTTAGAAGTCAGATTTATGTACCGCCAAATGATGAGTTGAGGATGTTTATCCTGAGCGAGGCTCATAGAGCAGTTTACATGGCTCACCCAGGAGTCACGAAGATGAGGGAAGACCTTAAACCCTTATTCTTTTGGAAGGAAATGAAGGTCAACATAGTCAACTTTGTGGCTAGATGTCTAGAGTGTCAGTAGGTAAAGGCTGAACATAGACACCCGACAGGATTACTTCAACCACATGCCATTCTGTAGTCGAAATGGGAAGTTATTTCGATGGATTTTATTGTTGGATTGCCACTGATAGCAAGGAGACACGACTTGATTTTTGTAGTAGTAGACACTCTGACAAAGAGTGCTCACTTTATTCTTGTGCATACAACATATCAGGCACCTGACATAGCTAGAGTTTTCATCAGTGAGATTGTGAGGCTGCATGGCGTGCCTAAGAGGATTATATCTGATTGAGGATCGGTGTTTATTGGACGATTTTGGACGAGTTTCCAAGAGGCCTTGGGAACTCAAATTAACTTTAGTACTGCGTATCATCCAGAGACTGACGAACAGATAGAACGAACCAACCAAACCTTGGAATACATGTTGCACATGTACGTGATGGACCAACAAAAGCATTGGGAGGAATTCTTGCCTCTAGTGGAGTTCACTTACAACAACAGTTACCAAAGCACTATTAAGATGGCACCTTTTGAGTTTTTTTATGGGTGACTGTGTCAGAAGCCATTGAGTTGGGATCGGCTTGAGGTTAGGGTCCTGGTGGGACCAGAAGCGATCCAAGAAATGGAAGAGCAAATGAAAACCATAAGACAAATAATTAAACAAGCGCATGATCGACAAAAGAGTTATGCCGATGCGCACCGAGTTGACCGTAGTTACGAGGTCGGAGATCGAGTCTTCTTGTGGGTTAAACCGCATAAGAGTTCGATCAAGTTTGGAAAGGGAGCTAAACTCTCTCCTAGGTTCATGGGACCTTTCGATATTGTGGAGAGAAAGGGGCCCGTGGCCTATCGACTAGCCTTGCCTGATTCTTTGAGGCGTATGCACGATGTTTTTCATGTATTTGTTTTGAGACATTATATTAGTGATCCTACACACATGATTGACATGAGTTCCTTGTAGGTATCAGATGAGGGAGCGGTCATGACTGAGCTGGTCCACATCTTAGATCATCGCTTTTGACAGTTACGATGTCGAACGGTAGATCAGGTCAAGGTCTAGTGGGACAGTTATAGTCCGCACTCTGTGACCTGGGAGGACGCATATGATATGCGCCAGTAGTTTCCATTTTTGTTTGATAGATAGACTTATGATACTGTGATACATTTATTTTGGCATCTATACTGAGAAACTTTAGGACGAAGTTTAGACCAAGAGGGGGTGTATGTAACATCCCGCTATGGCGCACTAAGAAAAACTTATTCTTTGAGGACACTTGCTCGCAAGTGATCTGGACTATTATGATATTAGAACTCTTGTCCTTGATTATGATGCGTTATGAAATATGACATGATGTTTTACTGCTTTAACAAAAATTGGTGCTATTGACTCAGTTTTATGAGTGTGTAGGGTTTTGGACCTGGAGGATGCAGAGGCATCAATGGAACCCCTTGGACTCCGAATTGAGTCAAGGAGTGTGCTATTTGGGTTGATTTATTTACTGTGATATTTCATTTATTTGATGATTGATGTGAACATGTTCTGACACGATTGTTGATGATGCAGGCTGACGATATCTTTCCGACCAGACTCACATATGGAGTAAAGGGGCCACACACAATTTCCAGAGAGGTTGAGGTAGAGGGGTGGATAACAGCCTTGCCACAGCCTACTAGCACTCCCGCCGTGGCTCAAACTGTAGGTTAACGATTACCTAGTTCGAGAGGATCCACAATGCTGTGAGGGCAGACTGCGACAGTCTCTCACGATGATTCTAAAGGGCGCGCAATAAGGCGGGGCCTTATTCCTTAGAGCCCTTAGTCTCCCACAAGTTCACTTGGCGGAGTGTTGAATCCAGGGGTTATAGATGTCTACCAATCAGACAAGTTGGTGAGTGGCACCCTTGGAGCACGTGGTGCATCCTAAAGGGCACGTCGTGCATCCTAAAGGGCACGTCGTGCAAAAGAAACACAAGTTGGTGAGTGGCACCCTTGGAGCAGGTGGTGCATCCAAAAGGGCACGTCGCGCGAAGGAAACACAAGTTAGTGAGTGGCACCCTTGGAGCATGTGGTGCATCTTGAAGGGCACGTCGCGCAAAAGAAACAACTGAGGCGAGTGGAACCCTTGGAGCACGTAGTGCATCCTGAAGGGAACGTCACATTGATGTTGAGGAAGTAACAAACCTAGATGGCCCTAAGACATTTAACACCTTAATAATTTCTTAAAACGACTTCCCTAAATAATTGTTGCCCAGTTCAGAATCTAAACCTAAGTCTAAAACTTCTATAGGGTAAAATTTTGTTAAGCCTTAAGAAAAAGACCCTAAAAAAATAAAAATAAAGATATAAACTAAAACCCACTTAAGTAATAATATTTATCTTCTTAAATTTAGAGTGTAAAATGAAGAGAGGAATAATTTAATTAAAATCCGTGGTTTTAAATTGTAAAGAGGAAACAAATTATTTAACTTGTGGAAGTATAAAAAGATTTTAAATTAATAATAAAGGGAAAAGAGTAAATAGCGCAACTGCCATTTTGGCTCTAATAAAAAGGGGAAAGAAGTGAATAATAAGAATTAGGAAACTAAGTAATGGAGAAAACATAATTAAGGAAAGTTGGGAAATTATGGTAAAAAACGAGGTCAACATAGTAAGGAATCTGCAATTAAGAACCTTCCAATTTGAGCTAATTTAGCAACTTCATTTTTAGGGAAAGTATTTAAAACTTTTAAGGGGATCTAGGAACACCTAGGTGTAAATTTAGGAGCAATTCTAGGTGGGTGAGGGAATTGAGGCAATTAATAAATTTAAAGAAAATAATTAATGGAGAAAATAAGGGGATGGACGACACGTGTGCGATGGAGAATGATTATAATTATTTTTATTAAAACTTAAATTAATTGTGATTTAAGGAAAGTTTGAGGTTCTAAAAACTCTATAAAAGAAAGGGAATATGAGGAAGAAGGGGATCAGTTGTTAGCGTAACGTTATGTTGCCAGATTGTGACTTGACTGATTACTTGTGAGGAGTTGGGATTTTCCAGCTCAGATTGGAGTGGTAGCTCGGCCTTGCGAGGCAAGATGGGAAGCTAGACATACCATCTGTATAGTGTGTGGCCCTTTTGTGGCTCGGGGGGCTAAGGGGGAAGCAGAGTACCCCTAGCGATTGGCTGGGCGGTACCGGTGAGGTCTTGGCGGTCGGCAAGCAGGAGAGGAAAGAGCGCGCGAGCGTCATTGAAGCGGGCGTTAAGGCAACGGTATGCTCATGTGTTTAGTAGAGTAGAATGCATAGTTATTTACTTTGGCGATTATGATTATATTATTGTAAAAATGTTGATTCAGTTGTTGTAATTAGATAAGGGATGAAACTGGAATAAATTATACTTCATCCATGGCGTTGTATCATTAAAATGGCTACCGCTGTGGTTGTCCTTGGTAGTTGATGTCATATGCTGGTTGTGTGTTTTTACCCTGAAATTTGTTGTTGGCCCAACTTTTCTTTTCTCACACTGTGCGTTTTTACCTTGCTGAATTTTTCTTCATGCCTTGCTGACAAAACCTCATACTGTGTGTTCTCCTACTGCACTTTTTGCCTTTACCTCTGTCTGTGTTTATGAGCTTCTATCTCAGCGAATTGATTGATGCTCCAGCAGTCGGAAACCTATTCTGAAATTCCATTTAAAATCTGTTCCTGTAAATGGTATCTGGGCTTTTCGTTTTTTTGTATGGTTACAATGATATTGTTTTAGGAAGATTCTTGTTTGGGTAATTTGTTTTGAAATTTTGGTTCTGGCAAATTCGTTTGCATGCAGTGGGTTGCTGGTTATTATATGGAATTAAATCTGAATTGATTTCGTTATGGAAATAGGGGTTTGGCATTTTCATTTTTGAATATTCGGCTCTGAGATTTTCTTTTCTGTGGATTTGGGGTTCAAACGGCCTGTTGGGGTCGTTCTTCCATCGGGACCATTCCCAGGTTACCAATGCGGTAATTTCTGATTTTAAATGATTGTCTGTTGTCCTGGGAGGGGCATTTTCTGTTTTGATTTTTATGTGGGCATTTGATTTCTATGCGGGCATTCAATTTACTGTGGTCGTTTCTATTCTGCAGGCATTTTTCTTTTGCCTACGGGTGTTTTGAATTTTTATGTGGGCGTTTTAAATCTGTTGTGGACGTTCCCTTTTTTTGCGGGTGTTTGCATCACTATAGGCATTAAATGTGACTGTGGGCATTGATATTAATGTGGGCGTCGTCTGTTACAATTGGTTAGTGAGTTCTTGTTGCATGTTCCTTGGGGTAATTCTTCCTTCTGCGCTCTGGTGATATATATATATATATATATATATATATATATAGATATATATAGATATATACATGCACCAACACTGTACGCCCACCATAACCCAATTAAGTCACGATTTCCCTCCGAATTTTGCTTGAGCGATATGTTTTACTTCACCAAGGTTATGAATCGCCTGCACAGTGTATGATTCACTGCAATGCGGCCCATATATTATATTGTTGGGCAATTCTTCCGTTGACCCTCCTGGGCAGATTCTTTCCTATTTGTTGTCTCATATCAAGTTGTATGCTTAAGTTGTTACGTGGTAATCAACTGATCCATCTTTAAATCTAAGAAGTTCCGGTATTTATTTTACCCAGGCTTTTAATCTATTGCATTTAAGCTCTAATCAGATTCTTGCCTTCTTTTTACCTCGCTGTGCCAAGCATTTTCCTTTAATTACGTTTTTCCCTTAATTTACGAAGTTAGCATTGTTTAGATTATTCTTTTTTCTCCCGCTGCAGTATGCAGGCTAAATTATTCATGGTGGGTGTATTTGGTTGCTTTAGCGAGGATCGTCGGTTTTGATTTTTCCCTTTTTCCAGCGCCCTTGATTTGAATGTTTAATTTAAGAACAGTGGTTGCAGTTCTATGAGCAGTTCAGGTGTGCATGTTGGGAGGGGTGAATTACAAGGTTAATAAAATTAAAACGTGTCGGTGATTGTCTTGCTAACATAATTGTTTTTGTGAGTGTAAAGGCATTGATCCACTATATAATTTTGGAAACCTGTAAATAAGAGGCCTGGTGTTAGATACGGTAGGATGGCCCGACAGTGAACAAAACCTCCCTTAGGTGACAGTTGTATTAAATGATCGGTTATAATCTGTTGGGGAGAAGATCTTACACACTATGCCTTAACTAGTTTTGATTAATGTGGATAGGATTGTCGAGTTTTAAACCCCGAAAAAAAAAATTGTAATTATGAAACGTGAGACCATTGTTGTTTTATGTGCAAGGTATTATAATGTAAGGTCGGGGTAGCATATTGTTGAAATAGGTAATTGTAAGGTGTAAAGGCAATTGCTGTAAATTTTTATTGTCATTATAGTAGGTAAAGGGTAATGTCAATATAGCTTATGGTTGAATAAATCGAGAGTAATGTAGTGTTAGATAGCATTTAATGAGTATTGACATCGATATTTATTTGGAATGTTATGGTAATTTTATGGTCTCCAATGACACATATATTGTTCTAATGGAATAGTTATGGTTTTCTTCCCATAGATCTAGATATTTATATAATCTATTGAATGTAAGGTAATGTAATATAATGTGATGTTAATGAAAAGTGATATAATGAAATGTAAATGTATGGTAATGATTGTTAAAGTAATGTTACGGCAATGAGGTGAATTAAATTAGCATAGATACAACTGCTTTTGTTTTATATTGTTTTAATGGAATAGTTATGGTTTTCTTCCCATAGATCTAGATATTTATATAATCTATTGAATGTAAGGTAATGTAATAACATGTTAGGTTAATGAAAAGTAATATAATGAAATGTAAATGTATGGTAATAATTGTTAAAGTAATGTTAAGATAATATGGAGAATGCTTTATGTTAGTGCTAACATTCATGGTAAGGTAAATGTTAGTGGGTTTATCATTATGGTAATGATATCGTTGCTCAATTGGATTTTGTTTTTATTGTGTATTGGGTTTTTCTGTGTTGCCCTTAATTCTGGCGGGCACCCTTATCCGATGGGTTCCTTCTGTAGGGTGATTTTGTTTGATTGGCTTAGGGTTGAGCTGTTAAATTTAGGGTCAACAAAGTTGTTGTTTATTTCTATGCTAACGTTTAGGGTCGGGTTAATTTCATGGTTAGTACTATGATTGGAATTGTCCAAACTCATGGTTGTATGATATCAGACTCTTCGATTTGATAAAGCTAGTTGCTCTGTATATAAGTCTGTGTGTGTGATTATGTTCTGTGTAAAGAATCCAATGTTGTATCAAGAGTCTCAGGCCCTTTAAAGGCAGGGTTTCAACTCTTGTGACACACCTCTAAGGTCGTATCAGTAGTCGCGGGCTCTTTAAAGGCAGAGTTCCCACCACTGCGACCTCCTGACAGAGATTACTAGTTTCTGCCTGAGCAGTCGGCCAGGAGCCTATCTAACATTCTCAGATTTAAAGATAGATTAGTTGATTACCATGTAACAACTTAAGCATACAAATCGATATGAGACAACAGATAGGAAAGAATCTGCCCAGGAGGGTCAATGGAAGAATTGCCCAACAATATAATATCTTGGCCGCACTGCAGTGAATCGTACCCTGTGCAGGCGATTCATAACCTTGGTGAAGTAAAACATATCGCTCAAGAAAAATTCAGAGGGAAATCATGACTTAATTGGGTTATGGTGGGCGTACATTATTGGTACAGGTATATATATATATATATATATATATATATATATATATCACCAGAGCACAGAAGAAAGAATTACCCCAAGGAACATGCAACAAGAACTCACGAACCAACCATAATAGACAACGCCCACATTAACATCAACGCCCATAGTCACATTTAATTCCTACAGCAATGCAAACACCCACAGAAAAAGGGAACGTCCACAGTAGATTTAAAACGCCCACATAAAAATTCAAAATGCCCACAGGGAAAAGAAAAACACTTGCAGAATAGAAATGACCATAGTAAATTCAACGCCCGCATAAAAATCAAATGCCCACATAAAAATCAAAACGGAAAATGCCCCTCCCAGGACAACATACAGTCATTTAAAATCAGAAATTACCGCATTGGTAACCTGGGAATGGTCCCGATGGAAGAACGACCCAAGCAGGACGTTTGAACCCCAAATCCATAGAAAATAAAATATCAGAGCCGAATATTCAAAACTGAAAATGTCAAACCCCTATTGCCAGAGCAAAATCAATTCAGCTTTAATTCCATATAATAACCAACAACCCACAGCATGCAAATGAATTTTCTAGAACCTTTCAGAACAAATTACCCAAACAAAAATTTTCCTGAAACAATATCATTGTAACCATACAAAAAAACGAAAAGCCTAGATACCATTTACAGGAACATATTTTAAATGGAATTTCAGAATAGGTTGTCGACTGTTGGAGCGTCAATCAATTTGCTGAGATAGAAGATCATAAACGCAGAGAGAGGTAAAGGCAAAAAGTGCAGTAGGATAACACATAGTAGGAGGTTTTGTCAGCAAGGCATGAAGAAAAATTCAGCACGGTAAAAATGTACAGTGTGAGAAAAAAAAAGATGCGGCAACAACAAATTTCAGGGTAAAAACACACAACCAGCATATGACATCAACTGCCAAGGAAAACCACAGCGGTAGCCGTTTTAATGATACAACGCAATGGATGAAGTATAATTTATTCCAATTTCATCCATTATCTAATTACAATAGTTGAATCAACATTTTTACAATAATACAATCATAATCACCAAAGTAAATAACTATGCATTCTACTCTACTAAATACATGAGCATACCGTTGTCTTAACGCCTGCTTCGATGACGTTCACGCGCTCTGTGCCGCTCCAACTCACCGACTGCTGAGACCTCACCGATACCTCCCAGCCAATCGCTAGGGGTACTCTACTTCCCCCTTAGCCCCTCGAGCTGCAAAGGGGCCACACACTATCCACATGGTATGTCTAGCTTCTCAGCTCACCTTGCAAGGCTGAGCCACCACTCCAATCCGAGATGGAAAATCCCAACTCCTCACAAGTAATCAGTCAAGTCACAATCTGGCAGCGTAACGTTACGCTAACAGCCGATCCCCTTCTTCCTCATCTTCCCTTTCTTTTATAGAGTTTTTAGAACCTCAAACTTTCCTTAAATCACAATTAATTTAAGTTTTAATAAAAATAATTTCATTCTCCATCGCACAAGTGTCGTCCATCCCCCTCTTTTCTCCATTAATTATTTTCTTTAAATTTATTAATTGCCTCAATTCCCTCACCCACCTAGAATTGCTCCTAAATTTACTCCTAGATGTTCCTAGATCCCCTTACAAGTTTTAAATACTTTCCCTAAAAGTGAAGTTGTTAAATTAGCTCAAATTAGAAGGTTTTTAATTGCATATTCCTTACTATGTTGACCTCGCTTTTTACCATAAGTTCCCAACTTTCCTTAATTATGTTTCCTCCATTACTTAGTTTCCTAATTCTTATTATTCGCTTCTTTCCCCTTTTTATTAGAGCCAAAATGGCAGTTGCGTTATTTACTCTTTTCCCTTTATTATTAATTTAAAATCTTTTTATACTTCCACAAGTTAAATAATTTGTTTCTTCTTTACAATTTAAAACCACGGATTTTAATTAAATTATTCCTCTCTTCATTTTACCCTCTAAATTTAAGAAGATTAAAATTATTACTTAAGTGGGCTTTAGTTTATATCTTTATTTTTTTTTATTTTTTTTTAGGGTCTTTCTCTTAAGGCTTAACAAAATTTTACCCTAGAGAAGTTTTAGACTTAGGTTTAGATTCTGAACTGGGGGACAATTATTTAGGGAAGTCATTTTAAGAAATTATTAAGGTGTTAAATGTCTTAGGGCCATCTAGGTTTGTTCGTTCCTCAACATTAATGCGACGTGCCCTTCAGGACGCACCACGTGCTCCAAGGGTGCCACTCACCTCGGTTGTTTCTTTTGCGTGACGTTCCCTTCACGATGCACCACATGCTCCAAGGGTGCCACTTGCTAACTTGTGTTTCTTTCGCGCGACGTACCCTTCAGGATGCACCACGTGCTCCAAGGGTGCCACTCGCCAACTTGTGTTTCTTTTGCGCGATGTGCCCTTTAGGATGAACCACGTTATCCAAGGGTGCCACTCGCCAACTTGTCTGATTGGTAGAAATCTATAACCACTGGAGTCAACACTCTGCCAGGTGAACTTGTGGGAGACTAAGGGCTCTAAGAAATAATTCCCCTGCCTTATTGCGCCCCTTAGAATCATCATGAGCGACTGTCGCAGTCTTCCCTCACGGCATCGTGGATCCTCTCGAACTAGGTAATCGTTAACCTACAGTTCGAGCCACGGCGGGAGTGCTAGTAGGCTATGGCAGGGCTGCTATCCACCCCTCTCCCTCAACCTCTCTGGAAATCATGTGTGTCCCTTTACTCCATATGTGAGTCTAGTTGGCAAGCTATCATCAGCTTGCACCATCAACAATCGTGTCATAACATGTTCACATCAATCATCAAATCAATGAAATATCACAGTAAATAAATCAACCCAAATAGCACACTCCCTGACTCAATCCAGAGTCCAAGGGGTTCCATTGATGCCTATACATCCTCTAGGTCCAAAACCCTGCACACTCATAAAACTGAGTTAATAACACCTGTTTGTGTCAAAGCAGTAAAACATCATGTCATCTTTCATAATGCATCATAATCAAGGACAAGAGTTTTAATATCATAATAGTCCAGATCACTTGCGAGCAAGTGTCCTCAAAGAATAAGTTTTTCTCAGTGCGCCAGAGCAGGATGTTACAACCGTCGATCCATCCTATGATCAATGTTGGATCTTCTCCCATTCTTCCACTAAAATTTCAATTTGAAACTCTCGCTCTTCTCAATCACACATTCATCTTTGCGTCCTCTCATCACATTCTCACGAGCTCACACAAATATATGAATTTCACACTCAAATTCATGCAATTATACATGGTTTCTATACACAAATTTAACATAAACTTGAGGTACACAGAATACACAATTTTATTAAATAGATTGAGCTTGATACATATACAGCCTTACTGGTCCTATCCTTCCTCAGCTTGATTTTACATGGTGGATGTGTTAATTTTTAAGCCATTATTATAGATATTTGCATTTCATTAGATAACAATAGCAGAATCCAAGATCACTGAGAAATACACAATCACAAGAGACACAACATTTATCTTGGGAAACCCTCTAGGGGAAGAAAACCCAACAAAACTTCCTTAATATAAATAGCCAATACAATGCCAAGAGATATTTTATGCTAATACAGAAAGTCCTCTCCTAGATATGCACCACTCTCTCTCTCCTTCTTCTCCCACAGCAGATCCGAACTTGTCTCTCAAACTGAGCAAGTGAGTTGTGTCTAAGTGAGGCACTAGCCTCCTTTATTTATACAAGTATGGCACATGTGAAGTGTCTCTTCACTGGCAGGGCTGGCTTCTTAAACTGGGTGGGTAAACCCACCTTTATTATATTTCCGGGTCTCTTTATTATCTGTTGGGGCCGACTTCTTATTCTACCTATTATAATTGTCTTTTGACCAATTTGCAAAAGGGGATTTGGTCCTATTACAATAACCAACATGATCAATCCACAATGGGGATTGATCCTATGAATAAT
>JZKD02S1592565.1:683711-697721 GCA_000966675.3 Picea glauca
AATACTCTTTGCAGTTACATTATTTCAACACTCCCCCTTAACAAGAAGGGTATTCTTCAGCGGCATCATGCGAGAGAGAGAGGACAACATCATCAACAAAATCAAGTGGGTGAGAGGACAACATCTTCAATATCATCTTGGAACACTGACTGGCGTATCTATAAATCATCGGAGGTTTTCTTCATCGACAACATCGTCATTCCCAAGGAATGCCATCATCATCTGCATCAATATGTATTAGTATAAAAAATGATACATCATCATCATCATCATAGCACAAGGCTATCTCATCATAATACAAGACTGAATTTATGTCACAGCTGTCAAGCTGGAAGCTCAGTACTTGTCTCATCTCAATGTCTTGATTTACGTCACAGAACTCAAGCTAGAAGAAAAATACACGTCCTTCTTTACGTCAGAACCATCCGATCAAAAGGAGGATACTAGACTGGCTTTACATCACAACTATCTAGCTGGAATCTCAGTGCTAGTCTCATCACATCATATTTCTTTACATTTAACAACTGGGTCAGAAGCAAGGTACACATCTCATCTTGCTTTACATCTGACAACTAGGTCAGAAGTAAGGTACACATCTCATCTTGTTTTACGTCTGACAACTCGATCAGAAGCAAGGCACACATCTCATCTTGCTTTACGTCTGACAGCTCGGTCAGAAGCAAGGCATGCATCTCATCTTTCTTTACATCTAACAAATTGGTCAAAAGAAAGGAACATCATCTCATCTTGCTTTATGTCTAACAGCTAGATCAGAAGCAAGGAACAAATCTCATCTTGCTTTATGTCTGACAGCTATGTCAGAAGCAAGGAACACATCTCATCTTGCTTTATCTCTGACAGCTAGGTCAGAATCAAGGAACACATCTCATCTTTCTTTACGTATGACAACTCGGTCAGAAGCAAGGAACATCATCTCATCTTGCTTTATGACTGACAAATCAGTCAGAAGCAAGGAACATCATCTCATCTTGCTTTACATCTGACAGCTAGGTTAGAAGTAAGGAACACATCTCATCTTGCTTTACATCTGACAACTCGGTCAGAAGCAAGGAAAATCATCTCATCTTGCTTTACGTCTGACAACTCAGTTAGAAGGAACACATCTCATATTTCTTTACGTCTAACAACTTGGTCAGAAGAAAGGAACATCATCTCATCTTGCTTTACGTCTGAGAACTTGGTCAGAAGAAAGGAACATCATCTCATCTTGCTTTACGTCTAACAACTTGGTCAAAAGAAAGGAACATCATCTCATCTTGCTTTACGTCTAAAAACTCGGTCAGAAGAAAGATGCACTTCTTGCTTTACGTCACAACCACAAGGTCAAAAGTAGGGAATATCTCATCACAACAACTACTCCCCCTTTCGAGGGAGTTCCTTTTGGACTATGCCAAGCTTATCTCGAAAGTACTCAAACTTCACATGAGATAGGGGCTTGGTCAACACGTCAACAACCTATTCATTCGTGCTAATGTACTCGAGCTTCAAGGCTCCTCTGTCATCTTTATACAACTTTGGTTGTCACATAGAATCAAGGTTGCTCTCATCTCTAAGTCAAATAGGTCGGTCAACAACTTTTGAAGACATATAGATTTGCAGCTAGAAGAACATGTAACAATGTATTTTTCTTTCATTGTGCTGAGAGAAATACTAGATTTTTTCCTACTCTACCACGAGATCATAGCTGATCCCAAATTGAAACAACATCCTGAAGTGCTTTTCCTATCAGAAACACTTCCTTCCCAATCTGCATCAGTATATGCACTCAATGTGAAATTATGATCTCCATCATAGCTGAGACCATAATCTATTGTACCTTTAAAGTACCTCATCACATGTTTTGCAGCCACTAGGTGAACACGTTTGGGTTCTACCAGAAACTGACTCAAGGTGTTCACAGCAAAACAAATGTATGGTCTGGTGTCCATCAGGTACATTAGCGATCAAATAATTTGTCTCTATAGTGTGGCATCAATCAATTCTGCCAAAGTATTGACCAACAGCTTCAGCTTCGCTTCCATGGGTGTATTCATGGGCTTGCATTCCAACATGTCGAATCTCTTTAAGATTTCGAAGGTGCACTTCCCTTGGTTAAGGAAGATCCTCTCAGGACTCTGCCATACCTCAAGACCTACGAAATAATGCATTAGGCCAAGGTCTTTCATTTCAAATTCTGAGGCAAGTCTCTTTTTACATTCAACGATGAGATTTTCTTTTCTAGTTAAGAATATGTCATCCACATATAGAAGTAAGATTACTGGCTCATTATTCATAATTTTGAAGTAGAGATTAGAGTCTATTTTACTCTTGGTAAAGCCTAATCTCGTCAAGAAATTGTCTATATAGCCATACCAAGCTCTAAGAGCTTGCTTCAGTCCGTATAAATCTTTCTTCAATCTGCAGACATGAGACTTCCTATCTTCAACCTCAAATCCTTGAGGTTGCTCTATATAAACTTCCTCTTTGATAACACGGTTTAGGAAAGCTGTCTTCATGTCCATCTGGTGCAGCTTCCACTTCATCTTAGCTACAATATCTATGATGGTTTTGATCAAAGTGTATCTAGCCACAGGAGCGAGTGTCTCTTCATAGTCAATGCCTTCCTTCTAGGAAAAGCCATGAGTGACAAATCTTACTTTATACTTTTCAATACTTCCATCAGCAACATGTTTTGTTTTGAAGATCCATCTGTATGATACTCCATCTTTATTCTTCGGTCTAGGAACTATTTCCTATACTTTGTTCTTCATTATGGATTGGTATTCCTTTGTCATGCCATCTTCCCATTCTTTCCTCTGAATGGCTTCTTCAAAGTAGGTAGGCTCCTCTTCTATAAGATCAAACATCAAAGCCGTATAACTAGAGAATGTCTTTGGTCTTTTCACCTGTCTCGTGGTTCCTTGGGGAACACTGTACTTCTGTCCATCTTCAATAAGATCTCTAGACAAAGCTGGCTTTATTTTATGGAGGATCATCATCTGAGGAGGTTCTTTTACTTCTAATATATCATGGTCTTCTAGAAGTTCCTCATCAGGGGAAGTTACTGTAACATCCTTCTCTGGCACACTGAGAAAACTTATTCTTTGAGGACACTTGCTCGCAAGTGATCTGGACTTTTATGATGTTAAACCATTTATCCTTGATTATGATGCGTTATGATAGATGACATGATGTTTTACTGCTTTGACATAGACATGTGCTTTTGACTCAGTTTTATTGAGTGTGCAGGGTTTTGGACCTTGAGGATGTAGAGGCATCGGTGGAACCCCCTTGGACTCTAGATTGAGTAAAGGAGTGTGCTATTTGGGGTGATTTATTTACTGTAATATTTCATTGATTTGATGATATGAGGTTGACATGTTCTGACACAATTTTTGATGATGCAGGCTGATGATAGCTTGCCGACCAGACTCACATATGGAGTAAAGGGGCCACACATGATTTCCAGAGAGGTTGAGGGAGAGGTGTGGATAGCAGCCTTGCCACAACCTACTAGCACTCCCGCCGTGGCTCAAAATGTAGGTTAACAATTACCTAGTTCGAGAGGATCCACAATATCGTGAGGGAAGACTGCAACAGTCGCTCACGATGATTCTAAGGGGCACGCAATAAGGCGGGGGCCTTATTCCTTAGAGCCCTTAGTCTCCCACAAGTTCACCTGGCGGAGTGTTGACTCCAGGGGTTATAGATGTCTACCAATCAGTCAAGTTGGCGAATGACACCCTTGGAGCACGTGGTGCATCCTGAAGGGCACGTCGCGCAAAAGAAACAAATGAGGCGTGTGGTACCCTTGGAGCATGTAGTGCGTACTGAAGGGCACGTCGTGCTGATGATGATGAAGAAACAAACCTATATGGCCCTAAGACTTTAATGCCTTAAGAAATCCTTAAACAACTTCCCTAACCAAGTGTCGCCAGTTCAGAATCTAAGTCATAAGGCTAAAATTTCTCTAGGGTAAAAATTTAGTCTAACCTTAAGAAAAGACCCTAAGAATAAAAATAAAATTTTAAACAAAAACCCACTTCTGTAATAGTTTAGTCTTCATAAAATTCTTGAGGTAAATGAGGAGAGTAAGAATTTAATTAAACCAAGGGATTTAAAAATTTGCAAAGAAGAAATTATTTCTTAACTTATGAAAGTACAAAAGATATTAAATAAATAATAAAAAGAAAAGATTTAATAATGCAACTGCCATTTTGGGCTTTAATAAAAAGGGGAAAGAAGGGAATAATAAGAATTAGGAAACTAAGTAATGGAGGAAACTCAATAAAGCAAAGATGGGAAATTATGGTAAAAAGCACGGTCAACATAGTAAGGAATCTGCAATTAAGAACCTGCTAATATGAGCTAATTTACTAACATCTTTTTTTTAGGAAAGTATTTAAAACAGGTAAGGGGAACTAGGAACACCTAGGAGTGAATTTAGGAGCGACTCTAGGTGGGTGAGGGATTTGAGACAATTAATAAATTAAAAGAAAATATTTATTTGAGAAAAGAGGGGGATGGACGACACTTGTGCGATGGAGAATATTTATAATATTTTATTGAAACTTAATTTAAAATGTGAATTAGGAAAGTTTGTGGGTCTCAAAACTCTATAAAATAAAAGGGAGATGAGGAAGAAAGGGATCGGTTGTTAGCATAACGTTACGCTACCGGATTTGTGACTTGACTGATTGCTTGTGAGGAGTTGGGATTTCCCAGCTCGGATAGGAGTGGTAGCTCGGCCTTGCGAGGCGAGCTAGGAGATAGATGTACCATCTAGATAGTGTGTGGCCCCTTTGCGGCTCGGGGGGCTAACGGGGAAGCAGAGTACCCCTAACATTGGTTGGAAGGTACCAGTGAGGTCTCGACGGTCGGCGAGCGGGAGCGGAACGGAGCTCAAGTGTGGGATAACGTCTCAGGTTGTTCTTCGTCGGTCACAAGTAAACAAGTGCATTTGTTTGTTTAAGAATAAAAAGTTAATTTTTGAAGTTGTATATGTCTCATGATGACGCTTGATGTATGAATTTTAGATCATCCTATTTCCTTGTTGTTCTTTTCGATGCCTAAAATGTTATAACCC
This sequence comes from Picea glauca, assembly GCA_000966675.3. NCBI lineage: Eukaryota > Viridiplantae > Streptophyta > Pinopsida > Pinales > Pinaceae > Picea > Picea glauca. The sequence goes on from JZKD02S1592565.1 coordinate 688,798, forward strand.
CACAATCCTCTCGATAAGTTATCCTTGGTTCTGTGCGTTCTACAGTTGTGTCGTCTGCTGGGCTCTTGTCTGAGTTGTTATCATTATGTTCTGGAAATAAAAAGAATTGAATTACAGGTCTGCTATGCAATTACATCTGAAATTTTAATAATAAAAAGAGGTTATTGATTTCCGGTCTACTTTTATGCTTGTGTTTGGGGGTTGAAAAACATTGGGCTCCCACTGTTTCCACCGGGGAAAACTTTCTCCACAACTGTATGACTGTGCATTGATGGTCCTTCCCTTCCTTTTTTATTTTTTTTGATTTGTTGACTGTGTGGTTTTCCTCCACTGGGTAGCCGCGGATGTCAATAACCCTTCTCAGCGTTTTTATGGTGATAAATTCTCTGTGTTCTGTTATATATCTCTGTGTTTTTTTGGATGTAAATTCTCTGCGTTCGTTTGTATATCTCTGTGTTTTATTGTTAAAACCCTCTGCGATGGGTGGCGATACCCCCACAATTTCGACCACACAACCTCTGCGTAAGGTGTTAAATTTCCTTGCAAATTGGTTGTATGAACCTACCCCTCTGCAAACCGTGTTGGTACAGTGGCTGTGCTATTATTGCATTGGCGATTTTCCCTTGGGCATGGCGATATGACCATTTTCTTCCTCTCGATCGTGCCTCTATTGGCAAAAAACATTTATATAATTATATACTCTCCTTCAGAAAATAAAATTTCACGGATTGGATTGGATACAACATCATCATAAAATGAAAACTTTGTTCAGTAGGCTGCGCGATTGTTTCTGCCTCTCTATTGAAATCTAATATCTATCCTTCCTCATGATACTGTGGGTTTGGCTACTGCATACGTATCTCTACCATGCCTTTTACCTCTGCGCATTTCCTGGGGCATCTCTGCCCTGGTGAACTTGCCTTGACAGCGGCCTTGAACTCATGATTGCCTGCGGCTCATGACTGTGTTTTTGTATGCGTTATGGGCCGTCCTTAGGACTGCATTCCTATTCCAATGGCGATCATGTACTTCTTCCTTGAAGGGCATTTTTTTTTTACATGTTATTATTACATGGTGAATTTATTTCCTTACCCTGTTCTGTCAGCGAATCTTTTAATCTTTCTGTCAGCGAATTTACCCTATTTTTATTACATTTTATTTATTTCCCGGTGAAATTATTTGCTTCCCCTGTCCTGGTGAATTTATGGATAATTCCTGGCATCTATCGATATACATATATTGTATTAGTTCTTGTTTTCTATTTAACAACGGAAATTATTAAATCGACTCTTCAATGATTATGATGTGTAGACATTGTGCAGGGATTTTTCTTGATGTTGCAATTATGGATTAGGGTGGGACAAATGCCTTGGGGTAGAGTATAATCTTATTAAGTAATCTGGTGTTGGATTTAAAACCAATGATGAAACAATTCCAACATTATCATCGCAGAATTTATTGTGGATATGATTTCTGTGATTCCTAGATGGAACAGTTTACATTTGCCCGAGTTCCGCCCCTGCCCAGAGTCCTTAATTTTCCTCTTACACAATAGTTCAAATACTAAAGGTCTAATTCATTGCCCTTCATCTAGTGCCTTTCCACAGGCTTTACGAGGACTGCCCAGTGATCTATTTTTGCCTTGTCTTTATATGCATTATGAATGGCTTGTGATAAGGGTCTTGTGATCGCTTCATTTTCATTACTGGCAACATACAAGAGGCAAGGTAATTGATATTGGATTGCAAGGTTACTATAGCATGAATGTAATAGGACAGAGTGTAATCTAAAGCAATGTGATATAATGCTAAAGATAATACAGTGTAATGTTTAATGTTAATGTTATTATCGGGTTAGAGTAACAATCAATGTAAGGTGATGTTGATTATATGCTGATGGTAATGTAGTGCTAATATTATTATTTCTCTAGGGTATTGATTCTGGAATGAACGTTTAATGATAAAGCTAATGGTTGTGAAACTGTTACCATGGACTTGTGGTCGTTCTTGGCAAAGTTACTAATGATTATCAATACCACATCGGATGTAATGTATTTGGTCATTTATATAGTCATTGTAAAATGAAATGAAAAATGGGTGTTAGTTCATGGTAGAGGTGATGAAATTAATATCATTGATAGTAGATAAAATATAAATGTTTTAAACTGGGTTCCAAGGTTATTATGACTTAATGAATGGGATTTTGCAATTCATCGAAAATGCCTTATTAATGAAATCTCATTTAATTGGATTTGTTATTATTGGGATTCACAATTATTTGACATTGTGATTAACTGACTTGCGTCTTCCGTACAGGTCATGGTTGTTCTTAATTATTGTCATACTTGGTTGTAATAGTTTGGTTGGTCTGGTTGTGTCGGGCGGGATGTAGACGCCTCCATGTTTCTTAGAACAGTCGTCAGCCCTGAGACTTTAAATGGTTAAAATCGATGGGAACCTGGGCTTGAGAGTTTCTTATGTGTCTTGGAGGTCCTAACCATTGCAGGGTAGGATGGGCGGGTAGTCAGTCTGATTTACTTCCTGAGTGATCGTCGTTAATGCATGCAGCTGCCTGTTGTACGTCGTATGTCATCTTGTTGTGTTTTCCTTGCTTGCATCTTGTTCATCGTCGAGTTACTAGTTTCTGCCTGAGCAGACAGCGAGGAGCCTATCTGACATTCTCTCTCTCCGGAGCAGAGGACTAAGATTAAACGCCCTGCTTTCCTGTGCAGAAATAGTAAAATCTACTACTTTGGATTCTTCCATCTGTGTTCGTACTGTACCTAACACCGTATGTCATTTAATGCTTGTTGTTACTTGTTGGGAGCCTTATGTATTCTTGTTGTGATCATCGTGGTTTCATATTGTTAGTCGCTGGGTGGCGACATAGAGTCAAGTGTGTCTGTTTCTTTTTTCCATGCGCGCACACACCTTCAAAAAAATAAATTTTGCACCTGGTATCGGAGTTGTTGTCGTAACAAGGAGGGTGTTACATATGGTATCAGAGCCAGTTCGACCCGCGACTTGGGATTCTCTACGACTTCCATTGACATGATTAGATTTGATTATACTGTTGTTGATCGAGTTGATTGTGTGCATGCAGGTAATCATGGTTAGAGGACGTCGTTGAGGAAAACGATGGAGTGCTAGGGGAGGAGGTGTGACGCCTCTAGTAGCATCCATGCCTGAGGGGTCTAACCCCAGGGAGGCGAGCAGGTTCTCGGACAGGAGCAGATAGTAGTTGGCGATGTCATGGGGTTGATGAGATATTTTCAGCGCATGTCCGAGGCACTGATCAGCCGATTGGACAGAGATGAGGCCAAGGCGTCGACACCCGTTGAGGTTCCGCCACGCGCACCGACCGTTACAGGTAGCATTCACTGTGAACTCGAGAAGGTTAAATTTCTGGAGTTCTTTGGTGCCCCGGATGGCACCGCCGCTGAGGCATGGTTGGAGAATATGGTGATGTGCTTCACACTTCACGATTATACCTCCAACATGAAGGTATGCATGGCGGTCTTTCTACTTAAGGGGAGCGCTCTTCTATGGTGGAAGATGCTCCTGCCACAGCTGAACATGGCCGTCGAAGACGTGTCGTGGGAACTGTTCGAGGAATGGTTCCGAGAGAGGTATCTTTCAGAGGAATTCATTGAGCGTCAGCTCAATGAGTTCAACGCATTACGACAGGGAGGTTGTACGGTGCCCAAGTATGAGGCACGTTTTATGGAGCTACTCCGGTATGCTCCACACCTTAACACAGAAAAAATTAAGGTCAACAAGTTCGTTTTTGGCCTTAACAGCAACCTGCGTGCGAAGGTTAGGCTTTTGATGCCTCAAACCTTGCACGATGACATCCAGAAGGCCCGCATAGCAGAGGAAGATCTTATCAGTGGAGGGCAGACTAGGACTCCAGCGAGACCAGCAGGGCAGGTTTCATTTGGGACACAACAACACCAGACCCCAACGAGACACACGCCGGGATATCGTGGTTTCTAGAGGGGATCCACTTTCACTACACCCCAGCGACCGCCGCCTCAGCAGCAGACACCTTATCGGGGACCACAACATCAACAACAACGTCGCCCGCAGCAGCAATAGTTTAGGCCTATTCAACAGATCAGACCAGGTTTTCAGGCCGGTGGGTCGTCATCTTGTGCTTCAGGTACCAGGACTGCTAGGCCGAAGAAGGGGTGTTGGACGTGTGGGGAGCCACACTACCAACACGACTGTCCTGTGGAGAGGACTAGAGTGTCCGGATCAACCGGACCCACCAGAGTGGGAGATATGGGCAAGGCCCATCAAATTCATGCAGCGGTGAATAACTGCCAGGCCGAGCATCAGTCGACTGTGCTCGAGACGAAAAGTACTGTTGCTGACCAGACCCTTAGTATTTTTATAGACCCAGGTGCTACTAAGAGTTTCATTTCTGGTGCAGCGCTAAAACGAATTAAGGTAGAGGCAGTCGAACATGATGAGTTTAGCTTCGTGGAGATGGCTTCAGAAGCCAAATAGAAGGTTGGAGGAAAGGTTACGGGTTGTGCCCTTAACCTGGGAGAGTTTGCCACGAGGGTCAAATTGTACGTCACGATCTTAGAATCTTATGACGTTGTGATTGGTATGGATTGGTTGGAATCGCATGAGGCGATACTCAACTGTAAGACGAAATGGTTGAGCATGGTCGATGATAAAGGACAGAGACGTGTGATTGTAGGACAGAACTAGGGAGTATCCCTGAGGTTCGTCTCTTCCTTACAATTATGGAAGAGTATGCGCAAGGGGTGCAAGATGTATGCGATCCTCACGCTAAATGAAAAGGGAGTAGCGGAAGGTCTAAAACACCTTCCGGTGGTGAAGGAGTTTGCGGACATATTTTCAGAGGAGTTTCCTAGGATGCCGCCAGAAAGGGAATTGGAGTTTACCATAGACCTGAAACAGGGGACCGAACCAATAGCAAGAATGCCTTATCGGATGTCGACCCCAGAGTTGCAAGAGCTGAAAATGCAATTGAAGGAGTTGTTGGACCTGGGACTGATACACCCTAGTGTGTCACCATGGGGTGCACCAGTTATTTTCATACGAAAGAAGGATGGATCATGGAGGCTTTGCATTGACTACCATCAACTGAACAAGGCTACGATCAAGAATTAGTATCCTTTAACAAGAATTGATGATCTGTTTGATCAAATGAAGGGTGCGACAGTGTTCTCCAACATCGATTTGTGATCAGGGTATCACAAGTTATGGATCAAGGAGGATGATGTCCCTAAGACCGCCTTTAAGACGAGATTTGGACATTACGAGTTTACCATTTTACCGTTTGGACTGACAAACGCCCCAGGGGTATTCATGAGTTTGATGAATGGGGTGTTCTGCGAGTACTTGGACAAGTTCGTCCAAGTATTCATTGACGATATCTTGATCTACTCTCACACGAAAGAGGAGCATGACGAGCACTTGCGCTTGGTACTACAATGTTTACGAGAGCACAAATTGTATGGGAAGTTGTCCAAATTCTCTTTTTATCAATCAAGGATTCACTACTTAGGGCATGTCATCTCCGACGAAGGTATCGCCATGGATCCAGCCAAGGTTGAGGTTATTATGGAATGGCCTATGCTAACGAATGTCACAGAAGTGTGTAGTTTTATGGGTTTAGCAGGATACTATCGACGGTTTGTCGAGGGATTTTCGAAGATAATAAATCCGATCACGAAATTGCAGAAGAAAAACAAGAATTTTGTTTGGACCGAGAAATGCGCAGAAGAATTTCGAAGGATTAAAGAGTTGTTGACCACAACATCGATACTAAAGGTCCCTAACATGGACGCAAACTTCTTGGTATGCAAAGACGCATCCAAGGAAGGTTTAGGCGGGGTCTTGATGCAAGACGGACGAGTGATTGCTTACATTTCAAGGAAGCTTAGAAGGCACGAGGAGAACTATGCGACACAAGATTTGGAGTTATTAGCCATCGTATATGCCTTGAAGGTTTGGAGACACTACCTTGTTGGATGAAAATTTGAATTAAAGACTGATCATTGTGGACTACAACACATTTTTATGCAAAGCGACCTGAATGCGCGACAATGGCGTTGGTCGGAATTGCTTAGCGAGTACAACTTTGAGATTAATTATATAAAGGGAACAGTCAACCAAGTGGCAGATGCCTTGAGTCAGAGGTCACACATATTTTCAGTGTTGCCTCTTCAGACGAATCTACGTGAGAAGATTCTCACTTTACAATGTGATGATGACTGGTACAAAGAAGTCGAGGATTTTATCGGACAAAACACAATGATGGTACCACGATATGAGGGATGTTCATTTGATAGCGATGGCTTATTGAGGTTTAGAAGTTGGATTTACATACCGCCAAACGATGAGTTGAGGATGTTGATCCTGAGCGAGGCTCATAGAGCAATTTACATGGTGCACCCAGGAGTCATGAAGATGAGGGTAGACCTTAAACCCTTATTCTTCTGGAAGGGAATGAAGGCTGACATAGTCAACTATGTGGCCAGATGTCTAGAGTGTCAGCAGGTAAAGGCTGAACATAGACACCCGATAGGATTACTTTGACCACATGCCATTCAGGAATTTAAATGGGAAGTTATTTCGATGGATTTTATTGTTGGATTTCCATTGACGGCAAGGAGACACGACTCGATTTTTGTAGTAGTAGACACTCTGATGAAGAGTGCTCACTTTATTCCTGTGTGTACGATGTATCAGGCACCTGACATAGTGAGAGTTTTCATCAGTGAGATTGTGAGGCTGCATGGCGTGCCTAAAAATATTATATCCGATCGAGGATCGATGTTTACTGGACGATTTTGGATGAGTTTCCAAGAGGCCTTGGGAACCCAACTTAATTTTAGTATTGCATATCACCCAGAGACGGACGGACGGACTGAACAAACGAACCAAACCTTGGAAGACATGTTGCGTATGTACATGATGGACCAACAAAAATGTTTGGAGGAATTCTTTCCTCTAGTAGAGTTCTCTTATAACAATAGTTACCAGAGCACCATTAAGATGGAGCCTTTTGAGTTTCTTTACGGGCGACCGTGTCAGACGCCCTTGAGTTGGGATCGGCTTGAGGATAGGGTCATGGTGGGACCAGAAGTGATCCTAGAAATGGAACAGAAAATGAAAACCATAAGACAAAGGATTAAAGAAGTGCAGGATCGACAGAAGAGTTATGTCGATGCACACTGAGTCGACCGTAGTTACGAGGTCGGTGATCGAGTCTTCTTGGGGGTTAAACCGCATAAGAGTTCGATCAAGTTTGGAAAGGGAGCTAAAATCTCTCCTAGGTTCGTGGGACCTTTCTATATTGTGGAGAGAAAGGGGCATGTGGCCTATCGACTAGCCTTTCCTGAATCTTTGAGGCGTATGCACGATGTTTTTCATGTATCTGTTTTGAGACATTATATTAGTGATCCTACACACGTGATTGACATGAGTTCCTTGCAGGTATCGGACGAGGGAGCGCTCACGACTGAGCCGGTCCGCATCTTAGATCATCGTGTTTGACAGTTACGACGTCGAACGATAGATCAGGTTAAGGTTCAGTGGGACAGTTATAGTCTGCACTTGGTGACCTGGGAGGATGCATATGATATGCGCCAGCAGTTCCCATTTTTGTTTGATAGATAGACTTATGATAGTGTGGTAATTTTATTTCATCATTTATACTGAGAAACTTCGGGATGAAGTTTAGACCAAGAGGGAGGGTGTATGTAACATCCCGCTCTAGCGCACTGAGAAAACTTATTCTTTGAGGACACTTACTCGTAAGTGATCTAGACTTTTATGATGTTAAACCATTTATCCTTGATTATGATGCGTTATGATAGATGACATGATGTTTTACTACTTTGACGTAGACAGGTTCTTTTGACTCAGTTTTATTGAGTGTGCAGGGTTTTGGACCTTGAGTATGCAGAGGCATCGATGGAACCCCCTTGGACTTTGGATTGAGTCAGGGAGTGTGCTATTTGGGGTGATTTATTTACTGTGATATTTCATTGATTTTGATGATATGAGGTTGACATGTTCTGACACAATTGTTGATGATGTAGGCTAAGGATAACTTTCCGACCAGAATCACATATGGAGTAAAGGGTCCACACACGATTTCCAGAGAGGTTGAGGGAGAGGTGTGGACAGTAGCCCTGCCACAGCCTACTAGCACTCCTGCCATGGCTCGAACTGTAGGTTAACGATTACCTAGTTCAAGAGGATCCACGATGTCGTGAGGGCAGACTGCGATAGTCGCTCACGATGATTCTAAGGGGCACGCAATAAGGCGGGGGCCTTATTCCTTAGAGCCCTTAGTCTCCCACAAGTTCACCTGGCGGAGTGTTGACTTCAGGGGTTATAGATGTCTACAATCAATCAAGTTGGCGAGTGGCACCCTTGGAGCACGTGGTGCATCATGAAGGGCACATCGCGCAAAAGAAATGAACGAGGTGAGTGGCACCCTTGGAGCACATAGTGCATCCTGAAGGGCACGTCGCGCTAATGATGGTGAAGAAACAAACCTAGATGGCCCTAAGACTTTAATGCCTTAAGAAATCCTTAAAAAACTTCCCTAACCAAGTGTCGCCAGTTCAAAATCTAAGTCATAAGGCTAAAATTTCTCTAAGGTAAAAGTTTAGTCTAACCTTAAGAAAAGACCCAAAGAATAAAAACAAAATTTTAAACAAAAACCCACTTCTGTAATAGTTTAGTCTTCATAAAATTCTTGGGGTAAATGAGGAGAGTAAGAATTTAATTAAGCCAAGGGATTTAAAAATTTGCAAAGAAGAAATTATTTCTTAACTTATGAAAGTACAAAAGATATTAAATAAATAATAAAAATAAAATATTTAATAATGCAACTTCCATTTTGGGCTTTAATAAAAAGGGGAAAGAAGG
>JZKD02S1592565.1:701796-713695 GCA_000966675.3 Picea glauca
TTCTTCCATGGCAACCTGGAACTAACACACAAGGTTTCTCCTAGAGGAGGTGTTAGTTGTATCAGGCAAAGTATTTACCTCTATATGCTCACATGCTATCAAGTATAATACTTTATGACGAATGCTATCTCAACTATAGTCATCATCTTGTCATGTGTACCTTTGAATCTTATTAGTCTTGATTAATCAAACATGGAGCCTTGTCCTCAAGAATGAGTGCTTTCTTTTCTTCCAGGTCTCCTTCACTCAAGTGACGAGTGATTTCTTCAACCTATATTATGTACTAAGACAATACGCTATCTTGACAGAAGGTTAGGTTAGAGGATAAGCTCTATGATCAACTTTTAATCCTTCTAATAATTTGATCATAGCTTCAACATGCAACATTGATTAAGATAATGTTATGACAAAATCTGCATATCAGAATAATCACACCTAGGTTGCATCATTCCTCTAAATGTGTTGGATCTTGAGATCCTTCTGGATCTATGGCAAGAGATCCCTTCTCCTACAAATACTCTTTAAATTTTAACCATTAAACATATGTGAGTACATACCTCTGATAGCATTTACAGGTAATGGCTCCATCTGGTAGCAACAGTAATCATTACCAACTCACCTTGATATAAAATCACCTCCTCTTGCCATGTTGTACCTTCTACAAGTTTCAGGATTTCAAATATGATTTGGGGGGGCGTCTATGCACCTGCATCAGACTCCCATGGTATAAATATTTCATGATATCTTGATCAGGTGTCTTCATTGTTGATTTCCATCATTGACCTCCGGCCTTCCTTTTCCTCATGCTTCACACCATCATAATGATGGGATTCTCTTCATACTCAACAATGAGTTGCAATCAATCCTTTCTCTTGTAGCAAGCCTACGCACTTGCTACCAAATGCCTAATCATGCTTTCTCTTTTGGTATCATAGGTTATGTCCTATGGAACCTTCTGAGCACTCCTTGCTCTTCTTCGACTTCCTTATCTACCCACTCACACACATGAGAACATTTCCTACTCTAATGCCACTTGATGAAGAATGAATCTAGGGTCCTTCAAATTGACGGACATGTGTGTTATGGGCCCATAAAATGGACTGAAATGTGTCCATGGAAACAATAAATGTAGGTGATGGTTTGTGATCCATGCATATCTCATGCTCTGATATACTCTTGGTTGTCGAACTCCATGGGAATGGACAACTTGATCTTCCCCTACACGATAACGTTTTCACAATGGATCATCGTTGATCCATCCTGTGATCAACAATGGATCTTCTCACATACTTCCACTAAGATTTCAATCTGCAACTCTAACTCTTCTCAATCACACATTCACCTTCGCATCCTCTCTTCACATTCTCATGGATTCACACAAATATATGAATTTCACACTCATATTCATGCAACTATACAAGGTTTCTACACACAACATTAACATAAACTTGAGGTACATAGAATACATGATTTTATTAGACAGATCGAGCTCGATAAATATACGGCTTTGCTGGGCCTAGCGACCCTCAACCTGATTTTACATGATGTCAGCCCCTCTTTCGCACTGGAATGATTACATATAAATAAGAATGGATATAAGGATCATATCAACTCAGATCTGATCCATCCTCGATCTATCCCTTGAAATAGATTAATAACATAATTAATACAACAATTACATGCTAACAATTAACAAAACCTATCAAGTTTACATGAATTTTGAGGGTAAATCACCTCCTCTTGCCACATTGCACCTTCTAGAAGGTTCAAGATCTCAAATCTAATTTGGGGGGGGGTCTATGCACCTACATCGAAAAACCTTATTGATTTTTATAAACATTTGAACAATAGATTGGGTACCCATACTGAGGGTAATATTCATAATATTTGTCTTAATACAACCAAAATAATTTAATCTTATAGAATACTGCATCCTTTGGGGATGTAGTGCTATTGTAAGGAAGATTTGTCCTTCACCAAACCCTATCAAGGTTGTTTCAAATGTAGAACTTCGACTAACATTATTTTATAAACATGTTTCAAAACAACTAAAACATATTTACTAACACTAATTTTTTCCAGAAGGGAAAAGAAAACCCAGTCTCCAACTCATATACAACCTACATTTTTTAAGGCCTTGGTAAATGCATTGTCGACAAAATAATTGTTGCAATGTGATCATTTTTTTGGTATAGATATAAAAATCATGGATCCAACTGTACACTCAACACTGTATCTCAAATCAATAAATGGAACAAGAAGATGACATGAAGCCTTTTTTTTATCAAGGTATTCTACAAGGAATTAATTTGAATCATAATGAAAGAAACGAGTGATAAATCTGAACTCATTGATGGAAAATAGATTACATTGTGCCAAGAAGGAATGGGTTTGTAAAACATCATTTTAGCATTTAGAACTATTATCAAGACATATAACGGAAGGTACAAAAACACCAAATTCAATATATCAAATGGAAAATAACTCCAAATGGTTGGATCCATTGTCATTTGAGCATTGAAAAAAATGTGCACAATTAATTCAACCATTTTATAAGAAAGACAAAAACATAAAACCATAAATTATAACAATGATGAACATAAGTGTTTATATCAAGTTAAATAAAACCATAGAAGCATTGACATGGATATTGAAATAAAAGAGTAAATGTAGTGAATCTTAAATTGCACATGCAATAAACAAAATATACTAAATGATTTGATCATCGTTTCACATATTGACAAATGAGTGGTCAACATAAACAATGACATAAAAAATAACATATTTGGAACTACTCTATATTTCATGTCAAAGCTTTAGTATCACGGGACACCACTTTTTCAAAGTAGTGGTGCAGTCTACATTGAAGATAAATTTGTCAACTAATGTAGATTGCAACCATTGTATAATGCATGTTTAATTTTATGTCGTCCTAATGGTGAATCTAAAAGTTTAATGTAGGAATGCAAGGTGTTATTGATATGATGCATGATCACAGTATGTAATCAATCATTGAATTTGGATTGAGATGATAAGTCACCTAGAATTTATGACATAAATATAAGAATTTTTACAGTTAGACAATCTGTAAACCTTATCTTCAAAAACCCTAAATTTAAAAACCCTAACATTTCAAATGAAATGTTGTTATCTTTTCATTATGAATGTTGGATAAGAATACCTTAAACTAAGGAATTAAACAAGACAAAATCTATTTACAAAATTTTGCTATGTTTTCCTTATGAAAAGTAATGTAAACTCCATTTTAAGGAAGATGGTTAAAGAAATTTCACGTACCTTATAGGATATTTTGTTTAGATTTTATGAGAAAAATACTAGAATTTAAATAAAATAAAAAATGTTTACCCAAATTTGAACAATATGTTGATGAGTGTCTATAGAACCTTTTTTTAGGTTAAAATATTAAAATAACATGTACGTGCTTTAGGAATGCATGCACATTATTTTAATTTCAATTTTTTTTAGGAACGCGTGTGTGTTCCTAAACATGTGTTTCTTAGGAACACACACACATTCTTGAGAGTGTGCAAACATTCCTAAGAACATTCCTATGTGGCTCGTGGAGTGGAGGTTTGGGGTGTATCGAACCTACCACATCCCATGGGTGTGTATTCCTTCTCACCCCGTTGCCACTTTATCATCCACCAACTTCATGCATTCACCCTATCAATAGTTGCAGAGATACATAACCCAGTCATCAAATCAGAGAACATGAATGGAACTTCATTATATGTGCACATAAGTATTGTCTCATGCACTCTTCTAAATGGAATATAATCAAGGAATTTTGTATTTATATTGATAAGAATGTCTTACAAGAAAGTCCATTTGAATCCCCATTCATTTTCAAAATAGTCTTTCCTTTGTTGAGAGCAACTGTTGACATGAATACTAAAACAAAAGAGTAAATATTAAAAGAAAAGAGTGGTTAGATATGTAGAGATATGATATTGTTCTAATCTATCATTTCATCGATGATCTATCATTTCATTGGTGATTAGATAGGGCATTTGTTATGTATGACATTGCTCTAATCCATGACACTATTCTAATCCATTTGTTATTTATGAAAACATTCTATATGAAACTATTCTAATCTATCATTTCATTGGTAACTTGTTATTGAGATTTCTACCAAAAATATTCCATACTCGAAACATTTTATCGTACATAAGAAATGAAAATTATGAATAATATTTAATAATTCAATCATTTATTTGGATTTTATATTAAAATACAGAGGCTATTATATTTTATAGTGAAAGTAATTAAAAAGAAATGGGCCTAGTTTGTTATAAATGTCGACTTTAGAGTGTAAATTGTTGTAGACCCCCTTCTCTCCTAAGGGCTACACGACCTCCCGATCAGGATCTTCTATTCGGGAGTTGAACGACTCTCTGAAACCTTGTTGGTCTCATCCCATATTAGACACAGGCCCTCTCAACTTCCTGCGCAAGCTTCACTACACCCATGACCTTCCCTTTCACGCTCTGCGAAAATCTCAGAGTATCAGGCGTTAGTGTCTTTTCTGTCGGCCCCTCCTCCAATGTGACCTTGGGTGATGACCACGCGATTGCGGGCGTAGCCACAAGTGGTTTGAATTCAAACTACTCTTGGGCCCACAATTCTCCTCAAGCCTCCACGTGTCCCCCTAGTGAAACCATGGTATGGATTGCGGCCCACCCTCGACTTCTTAAATTTCGCACATCTCATGTCCCCGCAGTGCAAGATGACCATTGATATCAAAATCTTGATGGTTCTTTCAAAAATACGACCTATTCCTCAGAATCAACGGTTCAGACTTCCTCCTCCCAGATCGACGAATGTGGTCGATTCGGAATTCTGGGCTCCCGAATTCTCAAGTTACGAACCTTGTTTTCCTTTTGCAAGGAAATCTTCCAGAGCAGAAGATATTTTGACACCTATCCCCTTGAATCAATGACTGTGATCTCTGTGGTTCTCCAGACTTCGGGGTTTTGAAATCTCAAACCTTGCCTTCTTCCATACTTCAAACTTTCGGAGCAGGTGATCTGAAGACACCTGTCCTCACAATCAGTGGTCTATCTTCTACCTTGGGTGTTTGACCTTTCAACCCATATCGATGGTCCTGAGACCCTCCCCTCGATCAACGGTCGAGATCTCCTCTGGGTTTCAGACTTCGGATATTTAAAATCTCAAACTTCACCCTCTCCCCAACACTTTTATCCAAAGGTTGTGATCGAATGACGTGTGTCCTCCCTCGATCAATGATTGAGAATTACTTCGGGTCTATACCTAGAGTACATGGATTCATGCCACGTCTCCCCTGAATCTGATGGTTAGAGATTGCTTCGGGAATTTACCCAAAGTTCACAGAGCTTCACCACGTCTCCTCCAGATATGATGGCTCAGACTCACTTCCGACCTTCGGGGTTTGACAACCTTAGTTCTCAAACCGAAAGTCCCACGAAAAATATCCCGAAGCTCGTGATTTGCTGACAAGTGTCCTCCGACAAATCGACAACTCTCGACTCTTCAACACTCCGTGCTTTGGGAATATCAAGTTTCAAACTTGATTCCTCCTAAGCTCATGATATCCGACGAATCATATTCTCCTTGGAGATCTAATGTTGGATGTTCACCTCGGATGATCTGACGTCTCAGTCTGCTTCAGATGATCGAATGATGAAGATTTTACTTTGGAAATCTAGAACTCTGGACTTCATAAGTTTCAAATCTCAAATCTTGGTGGGTTCTTTCTCCTGTGTATATGAAGCATTAAAGCTCGTGTACCTTGTCTTCAATCAAACAGTTGTTGGTCCTTCCACTGTGATCCAACAACCGACGTCGTTCCTCCTCTTGAGATTTTGATTTCTCTGACTTATAAGGCTTTCTAAGTGTTCAAAGGTTTCGAACCTTTTCTCCTCTGACAAGTTCAACTCTTGGATCTCGTTAACACTTATGAAAAGTGTTATTCCTCCTGAGCTTGGTCTTGTGAATACTTCGACTTCTCGCACACTCCTTGCATTTTAGGGATTTCGATAACTCAGATCCAAAGGATTTCTTGAAGAGAAAATCCTCTCGCCCTCCTGGCGTTCTCCTTTTCTAGTTATTTGACTTCTTACAAATTCCCTTCGACGCTTAGTCAAACCTCAGATCTGTGCACTCCTTACACCAAATATTTACGCAAGGTTTGAATTCTTGCGGACGACTGTGCACACCTTACACTAGTCTCTTTGCAGTCCTTGCAAAGGGAAGTTTTGTGTTATCTCTTCTGAGCTTCAGAACCAAAACATATCCCATCAATGCACTCCTTGCGTTTTGTGTGCACACCTTGGACCACACGACACAGAAGAAACAATTGAAACTTATCCTAACATTTACAGTTCCATCTACTCATAACAAATATCATTCATTCATTCATGAAAACACAATAACAAGGAATTGCAAATAATGTCCACACCATGCATTGGGTCAATGTTCCTCTTTTATATTCAAAATTGAAAATGGATACAACTATCTCAAAACAAAAACTGAAAACTCAGAAATGTCCTACTAACTTGCAGCTAGCCTCATTTGGCGTACATAACCTCTATTTATCTCAGAGGGTTCTTAGGGTTCCCCCCGACTACTTGGCTACTCCAAAAACCTAACCTAATGACTATCTTAGACCAGTCACATTCCAGACCAGGAGTGGAAACTCTCACTTTGATCGCAATCATTCAAGCATGCTTCAAATATTTGTCCTACATTGAGTTCAAGCGTGCTTCAAAATCGTTGAGTTCAGATGTGCCTCACAATATTCGCCGAGACTACCAGCGTTAAGATTATGGAAATATTCCCATGCGTTGAGTGCTCCTGCATCATAAATCATTATCCGAGAACTTCAAATAATGTATAGCCATACCTTTCTTCCTTCGAGGAAATTTCCAAAACATGTTGTGCTTAGTGGGAGGGGAAAGTCGACGAATTTCTATTGTCCATGATTTCAACTCATGCTAATCTAGCATTGTATATAGTTTATTGAATATGGAGAGGGATAATTTGGCATTGTATATCGTTTATTGAATATGGAGAGGGAAAATTATTTTTGTTGATATCAGTGAAACAAAAAATTAATAGATGGTATAGTTTTAAATTGTTTTAGGTTCTTTCAAGGTTTTGAGTAACCTAAAAACCCTCAAAATCTAAGATATCTAAGTTTGAAATTTTGAGAAATAATTTTTTTTTAAATTGACCTTTAAAAGTTACACTTGACATTAAATTTGTTACATAATTTTCTACCAAATATAATCCATATTGGAAATATTTTTTCAGATCGATGAAATGACAATTATGAATAAATTTCAATAATTCAACCATGCTCAATGATTTTTTTTGGATTATATATATATATATATATATATGTAAATGTCTTGAACCTGCACAAAATAGATCTAGCTAGCAAATGACATACACAATTTGCAAGGAAAATATGAGAAAAGAGAAAGAGGAGAGAAAGAATGGAATAATTCTCATTAATCATATTCCACACTCAAAGAATGAATAATTTACAACATATATAGGCTACATGAGTAACTAATGTGCCATAGTAGCAATCTAAAGAGATATAAACACTCACTGACAGAAATTGGAGTGAACTGTCACCCAGTCCTAGTTAACTGATCCATGCAATCATCGGTTAACTAAGTCACGACTTCCAATAGTGTAACTAAGTGTAACTGAGTGTAACTAAATCTAAACCGAAGATGAACATCCTATTTTCTAGAGAGAATATTCTAATCTAAGGAAGAGTTCTCAACATTGAACTATAAAAATTAGGAAAAAAATTATAGGTGAGTGTGTAATATCTCCAACACCTCCCCTGAACACTACTAAGGTGTACATGATGAATGGGCCTCAGCAACCAAGGCCATGTTAGGTATCCATTGTACAATGCATATAAGAATTATACACTAAAAAATGAGGAAATAATGATACACTCCAAGAAGACCTTGCAACTGTGAAAGTTTGTGCTTGTTGAAGATTTTGTTGAAGATGTAGATGTTTGCATGGATATGATGAAGTAGATGCACCATTGATATGTCAACACATATCCACTTTTTCTTCTTGTAATGAAGAAGATCCAAATAAAGTTTGGATGAAACTTTCAAAACCGTGTGGTCGTTTCCGGAAAAACACTAAAATTTTATTGATTTTAAAATGATCATAACTTCACTTCTAGAACTCCATTTCGAATGATTTGTTTTTTGAAATTGGATATTTTTTTGAGAGGAATTCAAATATCCAATTTTTTCTGCAAATTATTTTTAAAAAATATCATAATTGAATATTATGTGCACGGCCCCCTTTTTGTCTCCCGAGATGCTTGCATGCATGTTGCTCCTGAGATGCATGCATGGCACATGAAAATGTTTTTCCATGTGACTCTTGAGATGCATGCATGATATATTCCGTATGAAATTCAAAAAACAAATATGAAATGGATTAGACATCACCTGCAATTAATGATACGAGAGTTTGTGCAGATACTTGTGTGGAAGACTCTTCAAAATAAGAGGTTTGATCTTCTGATGGTTTATCTTCTGGATCTATCTTTTGAATCTCCTACATGAAATCTTATTTATTTCCAAATAAAACCTCCAATCTTCTCCATAATTAATTTGGATTTGAGTCTTGTGAGTCATCATATAATTGGTGGAGAATTTCAAGAGAAATAAACCATATGATACATCCTACGACCATATATTGTCTATTGAGAAATTCATTTTTCTCATCGGCAGAATCAGGCTCTACTTCCATTTCCATAGTTATTTGGTACAAGACTTTGCATCTGAGTTGAAGAAGAATTTTTGGCTTCCACTCCAAATAGTAATGAGGCGTGAGAAGTATTGTCAATGAATGATCCATATTTTTTGCATTCTTCAATTTTCAGTACCTGCAAAAAGAGTGTGGTGTGTCTTTTTCCTAGAAATCTGTCAGCTATGATACCATTTAAATGTGTTGAATCTACACATAATAGATCTAGCTATCAAATGACATACACAATTTGCAGAGAAAATATGAGAAAAGAGAAGTAGGAGAGAAAGAATGGAAGAATTCTCATTAATTGTATTCCACACTCAAAGAGTGAATAATTCACAATATAGGCTACATGAGTAACTAATGTAACATAGTAGTGATCTAGAGAGATCTATACACTCACTGACAAACATTGGAGTGAAATACCACCTAGTATTGGTTAATTGATCCATGCAATCATCGATTAACTCAATCATGACTTCCACTAGTCTAACTAAGTGTAAATGAATGCAACTGACTCTAAATTGAAGATGAACATCATATTTTCTAGAGAGAATATTCTCATCTAAGGAATATTTCTCAACATTAGACTCTAAAACTTAGGAAAATGATTATAGGTGAGTGTATAATATCTCTAGCAATATATTTTATAATGAATGCAAGTAAAGGGAAATAGGCCTGTTTGCTACATATGTCGACTTTAAAGATTAAATTACTTATTAAGAACTATGAAGCATGTATATTTAGACCTTTATTCCTTCGGAGATGATCCCAAAACATGGTGGGAGAGGCAAGTCTATGAATTCTTGTTCTCCATAAATTAAACAATACATTTACCTAACAAAGTTTTATAAGGTTTTAGTAGGAGAGACAAGACATTAGATATACTTCAAAACCCTACCATTTCATTTGTGATATATTTCAAAACCCTAAAATTTCATTTTTAATATTTTAGGCTTGGTTTGTGAATTCCTATTGTTATATCTTGGTCTTCGTCTACGAATTCCTATTGTCCAAGAATTAAACAATATGTTATCTAACAAAGTTTTATAAGATTTTTGTGTACGTGTTAGAAATTATATAAACTTCAAAAACCTAACATTTCATAACATTTATGTCCTCGTAGATGTATCGCATCACTTTTTTTGGAATATTAGATTGGTTAGTTTCCTTATCAAATGCTTATAGTAGAAGAACAAAGTTTAAGGGTTACCCCAATATTGGAATATGGCCATTGCTACTTTCTTTCATTATCAAATACTTATTAATGTTTTGAAGGATGCATGTAGCAGGGGAAAAATAAATATTTTGGGTTTTTATCCTATCTTTATGGTTTCCATTATAATGGATATTGCAAAGAAGAATATTATGGCAAAAATGGTGGATAAGGATAATATAAATATATGACATCATCATGACTTCTCTAAGATAATTTTTTAAGTTTGGCCAAGTCATAATTGCTTGTGAGAGGTCAACAATTTAGCCAATCTATTGCAAGAATATTATGGTAAAAATGGTGGATAAAGATAATATAAATATATGAAATCATCATGATTTCTCTAAGATAATTTTTCAAATTTGGCCGAGTCATAATTGCTTGTGAGAAGCCAACAATTTAACCAATCTCCCTCTCATTCCTCACAACCATCCAAATTACATTTAATATACAAACATAACAAGAAATAAAAAAAAAAAAAAATCCAGAAAGGAAATAACATTAGTTAAGCAACATGACCAATCTCAACTCATTCATTAAGTAGACCTTTAAATTATTTATTTTCCTCCACGAGGACCTTCTGCTCCTGCTTCATTCCTTGAAGAATGTTGATCATGGATACATGCTCAAAGAAAATGAACAAAATGAATTTTAACCAAGTGGATTATTAATGTCGAACTAGATCTTAGCATTCCCTTCAAAATATCGTGGGAGAAATAGCCAAAAGTTCAAGCATTTATTGTTTACAGTAATCCAACGATGGCAAATGGCATGGTGGAAAACACAAAGAGTAGATTGATCACCAGATTTCTATGCACTGTAACATGAAAATACTTGTAGACGTTAATTTCTAATTTTGATCCAAAGAAGGAGAAATCAATCACGAATGCATCCATTTCTTACAGGAACCTAGTTGGTGTGCATGACAATGCTCCCTGCTCACATCCAATGAGATGTGTCTGCGAATGCTTTCTGTGCACAGCCGTTGAGGATGTTATCGCTTCATGATCTTGGAAATGTGGTCGTGTTAAAGTATTTTTAAAAGGAGTTGATTAGTTGTTCTATAAAATGGTTTTTTAGTTGAAATTTTGTGATATAAATTTATACGAATTATTATTTTTTGTTATTTAAATTTCATTTCTGAAAACAGAAATGGATTCAACATACTGAAAAACTCTTGAACACTAAAATTTTACAAAAATAATCACTTGAATTTACGAATCCAACAATATTTCAAGAAAATATCCAAGAAAAAAATCATCATTTCTTAAAATCTTTAACCTAAAACATTTTAAAAGCAATCGTGCAATAAACAAATGGTGGATTGGTCCTACTGTACTGTAAACACACATTATTCCTAAACCACCATCAGGCATCACTGGCCATTACTGCTAATAATGCCATCGTCCATCACTTGCCAATACCTGTTCTCCTTCATACATGATAGAACTGGGTGTGAAAGGATGGTGGTCAGTCACTGTGCAGCACGTCCTTGATATCTGATGGAATCGGGTGTGAAAAGACTAGGGCCGGTTATTGTGAAGCCGATTAATACTTTAATCAAACACCCTAATGACTAATGCCACGTTTAATAAATAATTGACGTTTAACTCATCGTTAAATCTCAATAATCAAGATCAGAGAGACAACAAAGAATATTTGTTATTCTGAAAGAGGATCATTCATTTAAAAAGGCAAAAAGGTATTAGATTAAAAGCATTAAATGTGCTGTCAAGCTTTGCTGTAACTTGCACGCAAAGACGTAAAGGATCGGTGATGGACGGACTGCAAAACCCTAGCCTCCTTGCTAGGTAATTGGACGGGCACCAAGAGCAATTTTTCCCCGCGGATCGCATCCAGAGCCTACGCAGACCACTCGGC
>JZKD02S1592565.1:717993-742628 GCA_000966675.3 Picea glauca
CCGAGCAAGGTTTAATGGCAGCGTTTATTGCCCAGGACATGCGAATTATGGTTTTCAAAACACACATAACTCGGGCTGCAACACCTAAGGGTCATTCGATCCAGCAGTCCTCCATATCTCCGGTGTATTCGAACAGAGGCACCCTCCCTCTCGCTCAGAATCAACGCTCGGCCTCCACGCTTCGCAACAGACACTCAGCCATGCCCCGCATTCGTGGCACCCCGCGACGAGGTGCGGCCTGGTACGCGGCAGAGTCAAGGCGCAAGCGTAGGAAGGATTTCGAGCGGGCGATGGCCATTGTAGCTCGACGAAGGCGAACCAGGGCTCGGCTAACAACCAAGGAGCAGCGGGAAGTGGCCAGCCTACAAGCTAACCCACACAACCCTCCCGGGCACACCTTGCTCGTGGCTTCGCACAGTCAGATTCTGAGCACGAGCCGTAGCTCGCCCAACACTCGACAACCAGATAGTCATGAGCCCAGCGTAGAACAACCTCATTCCCCATGTTATATCATCGAGGAGGCTCCTCCTGAGCCCACCACGGCAACCACAGGGGCAGAGCATGAGTGCCTCCAACACGACGCAAAGGCAGAAGAGGAGACAGCTAAGGAGGAGTCCAGGCACAGTCACGGACAGGAGCAGCCTGCAGCAGCAGACGGGGGACACCTCGACCTTCTCTTCGACATCCGAAACGTGCTAGCAGATCAAACTTTCCACCTGGAGCGAATGGAGCAACGGCTCGATATGTTTTTTGCTGCACACTCCAGAGCTTCGACCAAGAAGCAATGCCCAACCTGTGCGCGCCCTTATTCCTTCCCGACTCGATGGAAGCACATGGAGATTTAGCACAAGCAGTTCGGTTTCAAGGTTTACACATGTTCTGGTGCTGTTCTCATACTTTCACCTTTTTGATAGATAGTTCTCAGGTTGTATTAGCAATAGTTAAAATAATCAGCTTAATGCTGGCGACCATAAGTCCTGGTTTCCCTCGGACAGGACGTCGCTTAGGAACACCTTGCTAAATTTTGTAAACTAGACTTATGGCGACCTTTGGAGATGAATGCCCCGCTATCTCGGTTTCCTTCCTAGGCGGGATAGCGGGCATCTCATCTATCTTTGTACTGAGATTATGTTAATATAATAGGTACCACCTTTTTTACTTAAAAAAAAAAAAAAGCATTAAATGTGCTGGAACTTCAAGTACGAAACTCCTATTGACTTAAAGATATTACAGAACTCTCCCTCAAAAAAATATTTAAAACAATTTAAAGCAGGCTAGAGTAACCGTCTAGACTCTTTCAAGAAAGCCTATCATTAAATATGATATTGATATCATGCCTGTAATCTAGAGTGTCTAAGCGAGAGTAAAATATAGGTGTCAAATCAACATAAGTATTTACTAAATGTTTCAAAACAGATCCTATATTTAGTATTTAATGCTATTTTCATAGCTCAAACTCAAAATTCCTTGCACGGAAATTTATTAACAAATCACATAATAACGATGCAACATAAATGTTATGTGAGCATGATCAAATATATGTGAGCAGGCTCACATATAAATGTTCTATGTTTTTCATATGTTTTTCATAGTTATCGTTGATATTTTTCTACCACATTTGCCAAAAATATGGTCAGAAATAGTTGGAATTGCATATTTTAGTTGTTATGTTTGAATAATCAAAGTGCTTTAGTGGTTTTTCAAAACACTAAGTTCATTTATACATTCAAAAATGTAATTTAAGTAACAAAAAAAATGCAACTTCACCAACAATTATATCATCAGATTCTAATGATAATTATTGAAAATAATAAAAAACATAAAACATTTAAACTACACCCAAAATAATATTGATGAACTCCTTCACCTTTTGATAGAAAATCATTAAGTATAATTTTTATACACAAAAATAGATAGAAAATAAGTTTAAACTCATGAATAATCCCCATTGATTGTGGATGTTGTAAGTATTACAACCATACATTATACTGTAATCTTCTATGTATGGCTGAAATTTAGAGTTGATGGATGCCTTGATCATAATGTGCAACTCGTAATTGTGTTTTATAATTTTGCATCCATGATTTTCTTTAATACACTAATTCAACCAGAAGAAGTCAGCATAGAACCTTTGTTTGTCTATCAACATTTAAGTGGACAATGTTCATAGCTGAGCTAAAGTTATTTATTCTCCATTTGCATTTGTTATTTTATTTTGATTATTCCTATGGTAGCGTTGACATAGATGAATTCCCATCGTCAAATTAAAAGGATTTTTTCCCAAAGCTAAGGCCCAAATAGCATTTTCTCTATTTGAGATAGCAACTTCCTATGGTAGCTTGGCCCGACTACCATAGATGCGTTTTGGATTCAAGTTTCTAAATCTTAAAATGCAGTCCTAAATCTAATAAAAAAATGCAGTCCTACTCTAAACACCTAACTAGGGTTTGAGAATAGGAAGTGAACATGAAACAAATAGCCATTCTATTCATTAAGACAAAAACTATTTTTTTATTAAATTAATAATTAAAATATTTAATATAGCAAGTCATAAAATGAGGGTAGCATTGTTTCAATAACCAATGACCATTTCATATTCACAATTAAGAATTAAAATATTTAATATAGCAAGTCATAAAATGAGGGTAGCATTGTTTCAATAACCAATGACCATTTCATATTCACAATTAGTAACAAATTTGGATGAAAACAATTAGAGGTAGCTAATTGTATGTGAGAGTAGTCTACAACAAAATTAAATAATCTCAGAGTGATTATATCATAAGAAAGTAAGGAAGTAGTTTCGCACTACACATACACCAGAATCAATCTCTCAAACAAGGGCTAGTTTGCTTCTTAGTTTATATTGAAAGTAGTTCACAAGATCTAGAAAAAAATATTTTCTCTAATGTGTCCATATTATTTATAAAAAAAAAGAATTGAGAGACTAATCATCTTAGTTCCTTTGCTTGGTTATTCATTGTCCATTGTTGTTGAGTTTCTCGATCCAAGTGTTCTTTTCTTCCACTTGGGGGTTAGATTCCTTTTCTCTATTATGATTGGTTTATTGTTTATTGATTGTTTGAATCTCTCTATTGACTATTTGGATCCCTTTCTTTCCCTTGTCTTGGGGGATATTACACTTGACTAGAGCAAACTTCTTCTCTTTATTTCCTCCACATTCTTTCAAAATCCATTCATTTTTCAAATGTCAGATTGAATTCATCATTGTGTGAAATTATGTTGTTTAAAACAGGTCTTGAATGATACAATGCTCTACCTTATCTTCTTCTCAAATTTCTACATCTTGGGAAATAGAGTTTTGATTAATGTAATGTTTTAGTGGGGTATTTAATAAACCTTTGGATAATTTCTTCATCAACTTTAGTAAGTGATCTAATGTCTTTTTTGCTATTTCTAATATATTCTTCCAAGTTTTTAGATATTTTATCTTGTGGAAAGAAATAATCTTTAGGTCCAAAATGAAGCAAATGGCAAGTGTTTTCCATATTTTCTATGATCTTCCACATTATAGTAGAATCTTCCACTGCATATGTAATCCCTTTGAGGGTGTTGTGAGTTTCCTAGTTCCATTATTTCGGGGAAAACTCTATATCATCCATGGATACTAAAGTAAAAAAAGAACTTCATGAGGTATTCAAATCAAGGAGAGGATTGTATATATTTTACTTGGTCAAATTGCCACTAATCCTACTAGTAAGTAATTTCCCATGCTTGCACATGGTTTGTAACATCTACTATGTATTTTCATTGTACTTGTAGATGTTTTATATTGTCATATAGTTATAACTGCACAATGTTCAATTCATTCCACAATCTGTAGGTATAATCAATGAAATCAGAAGCTGAGTATTTGCTAGAATTATAGTAGTTAACTTGGTTTTTTAGTATGGAGATTTTTTTCTCATATTCATTTACCTTCTTCTCAACATCAACAATTGTGTACACATTTTCTTGTGAAATCGCTAAACCAATAGAGACAATAAAGGACATGCTTAATATTCTTGTATCCATTACCAAAGTTTCAATGATGAGCACCATTTCTAAATAAAAGGTTGCTTTTTTTTCTCTTTATCATTTAACTTATCACATGTTTCCTTTTTTTTTATCGAATGTAAATAATTCCAAATTAGCAACTTCAATAGTCGGTGTTGGAATAAGGTCATCACCTCTTGTAACCATGGCATGAGAAAAAGTACTAGAAAATGTGTCATGAAAAGTTCTTCCATAAGTGGAGAATCATGTGACTCCACATTAATTTCATCAACAATGGTTTGTTATTCCAATACTTACTTTGCTCGTGCATTTTCTTCAATTTCAACATTATCTTGGTTTTTCTTTTTTAGTTCTTATATTCTCCACTACTCCTCGTCTTTAGATTCAAATTCCTTTTTAGCTTGCTCCTCTTATATCCTTCTTTGTTCGTCATCGTTAGCTTCAAATTCCATTGTATATTTCTCCTTTAGCTTTATCATTTGACTTCAACTTCATCTCTCAGTTCTTATTCCCTCATTTTTTTCTCTTTCCTCTTTAGCTTTTAATCTCTTGACTTCTACGTCTCCCTTGGCTCTCTTCTCAACTTCGTGCTCCTTTTTGGCCTCAACCTCTTCCCTTCTTTCCCTCTCTTGTTCTACATTAGCCATGGATTTATTCCCATGTTCTTTCTTCTTCTATGCAATCTCTACCTTGGTCCTAGAAAAACAATATTTTTTCTTCATTAAAGCATCCTTCTTAGTAGTTTTTCCTATGACTCTACTTTCCTTTTTCTCTCAACCTCTCCTTTAGTTTTTTCTACTGATGTTTCTCTTTTGTTTCCTTCTCTCTCCTCTTCTCTTATATAAATAGTCTCTCAATAGAAACCTTTTCAAATTATCGTTTCATTTTTTCCCTTTCCTTCAATAATAGCTTGAATTGTTTTCAGGAATTACTCATAATTTGAATCTATTCTATGAGTTTTTTCAACTTCATTTTCTTTTTTCTTGTAAAGGAATGAGTTTTTCAGCTCAACTCTGTGATTTTCAACAATGCTCAAAAGATGATGCATTTGAATCATTTCCATATTGAAATGGCATGTCTTTATCATTTCCCTATCCATTCTAGCCAAAGTGGAATTTGTTAGTCCATACATACCTATATATAATGAATAATATGTTCTATTATTCTAATGTTTGATTTAGCATGCATTGAAACAATGCGAGACAAACTCATATCCAATTTCTTGATTCAATGACCTATTTGTCATGTATGTTGGAAGAGTATGGGGTGCTTGAGTAATTTCATAGATATTTAAGTAAGTGGAGTATTCACTCAGGACCAATATCCAATATTATTCAAAACTCCTATGGCCTCTAGGGATATAATTGGGTAGTGTTTATAAAAGATAAGCCCGTACAATGGTGTCGAGAAGACATAAAAAATGAGGAAAATTGATATTTTTACATATTCTCCCACAAATCCTTCAAATAATCATGAATAAAGGGATACTTTCGAAACCAAGACTAGCCTAATCCTATGAATCTTATGAATAATTCTCACAAGATATCCCAATTACTGGTTGGATTGCCCATGTGCATCCTAACCTGAGGTGTATGGTGGAGAAAGGATTATTTACATAAGGCTTTCAAATTTGTCCCTTTTCTATACCATCAAAGAGAATATCATAATAGTTATGGTTACAAGTGAAAACCCTCAACCACTCATTGCTAAAGTAGATTTCAATCTTTGACATTTTGTAGTAGGCTTCAAAATATGTTGATGCAAATGTGCTAATGCAGTTTCCTTGGTAATTTAATATCCTTCTAGTGCTAACCTCCATGTGTCTTATCAGTTATTACTTCTTTAAATTCAATACTATTGCAACATCTTTCTCTTTCCTTCCATTTAATTCATAATTATCTCATAGCCTTTTCTCGTCTCTAATCCAATAGAAGAATTTGTTATAGGTGTGAATCTCATCAATTCTAGTAGTATAATAGGTGTCTATACAAATGGATAACTTGAAATCCTAGGTGTCTATACAAATGGATAACTTGAAATCCTTAGGATCTTCCATGATTGGTTGCTTTCCCTTGGTGGATTTTTTTTCCTTATTGACCAACAACTTTGTTGTTTTGGTTTTTTTCTTAATTGTTGGTACCATTTTCTCAAGATATTCTATTATTTTAATATTCTAGTTCAATTTCCCTATCAATGAATTCACTTAAGAACCTTTCCTTGTCCTTCCATATCTCTTTGTATACACATAAAGGTAAATGCATGTTAGTGAAACATGAATAAGGCACATGGCGTTGACCTTTAAAACATAATTAATTACAATATCAAATTCCTTCTACCAATTCGAATTAAATTTCCTTTCAATAGATGACAATATCAATCCTCACTTGAGATGCATGGTATCATAGCAGAATTATATCTTAGATTTTGCATGTAGATTGCTAGTTCAAACCTGGCATATATCAGGAAGATATAGAATACTAAATTCATCGTGGTGTAGGTAAAAATAATCAAGTTGAAAAATCATTTTGAAATATTATTTGCAAAGGAAGTATGTGGAAACGGATAGCATGCATTTGGTCATTTGGTCCTAGTAAAGGAAAATATATTATGAGGGGGAATCTGGCATGATGAAAGAAATCGCTACTCAAACTTGAACTAAAAACTAGGAATCAACAAATTGTCTCTATTTCACAAGTTGTTCTCTCTTTCCTCCTCGAATATTATATTAATCGTTGTCACAATAATTTGACAAGTATTTTCGTAGTTCTTGTGCTAAAGATTTAGCAAAGCCAAGGAGAAGCCAACAATTGAAGTTTAGTGGTTTTCAACAAATTGTCTCTATTTCACAAGAAGATTAAATTAATCGTTGTCACAATAATTTGACAAGTCTTTTCATAATTCTTGTGTTAAAGATTTAGCAAAACCAAGGAGAAGCCAACAATCAAAGTTTAGTGGTTTTCAACAAATTGTCTCTATTTCACAAGTTGTTCTCTTTTTCCTCCTCGAAGATTAAATTAATCGTTGTCACAATAATTTGACAAGTCTTTTCATAGTTCTTGTGCTAAATATTTAGCAAAGCCAAGGAGAAGCCAACAATCGAAGTTGAGTGGTTTTCACCTTTTCTATCAAGGCTAACACAGTCTAAAAGTATTGAAAAAAGGATCAAAATATTGGACACGGACATTGGAGATAGACAAAAATACTCAAAATTTAAGTCGCTACAACAAAAAGTACATCGTAATCCTTAAGAAATATGGTAACTACTATTGTCTTAGATGACATAGGTCAAACAAAGTTTTAAGGATTTTATGCCGAATATGTAACTAGTGCTACATCGTAATCCTTAAGAAATATGGTAACTACTATTGTCTTAGATGACACAGGTCAAGCAAAGTTTTAAGGATTTTATGCCGAATATGTAACTAGTGGCCACTACCACTTCCATGAGATGTAAATTTAGTACTACTATGCTAGAGATGCAGGAAACAATTAATGCCACATTCATATGGTTCACAAATACAACTAAGCTTTAACCCCTTTATGGCAGAGGGAGGTAGTAATTCTATAGAAAAATAATCTTTATTTACTATATTTTTATGGCATAATAAAGATGTTTGAAAATCATGTTATATGAATGCAAAATTATATTGGTACTATCAAAATTACTATAATATATGGATACTGATAAATTAAAATTTATTTTATAAGAATTGTAATTTGATAGTTAAATGTTAATGATTTTGTTTTATAAATTCTTCTCAAACTTGGGAATTATTTTATAAATATGGTCCTGAACAAGAGGGTATTTATTTTATAATAATTGCAATTTGTATTGATAGTTAAATGTTAATGATTTTGTTTTATAAATTCTTCTCAAACTTGGGAATTATTTTACAAATATGCTTCTGAACAAAAAGGTATTTATTTTATAATAATTGCAATTTGTATTGATAATTAAATGTTAATGATTTTGTTTTATAAACTCTTGTCAAACTTCAGAATTATTTTACAAATATTGTCATTAACAAGAGGGTATTTAGTCCAATCAAGCTTATTTCATAAAATAAAAAATTTCAATTTTTTATTTTTAAAAAATAACAAAATTATTTTCATGCTTAAAAAAATTCATATAATTTTTTTTATTAAAAATTTAATTTTAAAGAAAACATTTCAATACCATAAAAATTATTAACAAGCATGTAGAGCCAAAAATCTAATCTTAGAAGTTTCCTTATTGTTTATAAACATTATCTTTCAGGTTTATCCTAAATTCAACTTTTAACTTCTATAAATTCTTATTAAATTTTAAATTTTATTTGTTTTTTTGGTTTGCTAGTTTGTTCCTTGTGAGATTGGCTTGTGATTTAAAAAACCTTGATTCAAAGGTCTCTAAGTCGTCAAAATCACCTGAGGATCACACCCGACCTAGGTTACACCAACCCTTAGCATGGCTGAATTTTTAAGTGTCTCCTCCCAACTTACCAAGTTTCAAACTTGAATTGTCTTACAAAAGGAAGCCCATCTAAACCAATCATTCTAAAAAAAGATTTGACAATTTTTACTTGTAAAAGAAAAGAACATTTTTAAGTTCTTTATCCTAAGTTAAGATTCAAAGTTTTACAAGAGTGAATTAGTTATCACATGGTTTATTTTTTAATTTAATTTTTAAATACAAATTAAAATATGATTAATTTTCAAATACAAAGACATAATTGTGGAAATTATCTAACTATTTTACATTTTTACATTTTAGACCTATTTGATCATATATTAACTAATTTTTTTAACCGCACTTCTAATGATTTTAGATATATATATATATATATATATATATATATATATATATATATATATATATATATATATAAAATAAAACAATTAGTAACCATATATAAAGATCCATAAAATAAAACAATTAGACTACTATAATTTTGTAGAGAGCCTTGAAGTAATTATTTCGTACTAGGTTTATCTACGGATAGCAGTGTAATTTATGCTTTAAAGAATGTAATTAGTTTGTAGCTGTCTCCTATTCCCTTCAAGATCCATAAAATTTTGTAGAGATATATAAAGATCCATAAAATAAAACAATTAGACTACTGTAATTTTGTAAAGAGCCTTGAAGTAATTATTTCGTACCAGGTTTATTTAGGAGATAGCAGTGTAATTTATGCTTTAAAGAATGTAATTAGTTTGTAGCTGTCTTCTATTCCCTTCAAGATCTAGGGGCCAATTGGAAAAACAGAGGATGCACCCGGGAGTAAACAAATCCTTCAAGATCTGGGGCCCAATTGGAAAAAGAGAAGATGCAGCCCGGAGTAAGCGAACAAGATAGTAATTTTTCTATTAAGCGTTCCATTGGAAACAGTAACATCAGTAAGAGAATGAACTCCGATTCCTTGAGAGATCTGTTCATTAAGTTAACCAACCATAAATGTGGCACATGTTGATCGTTAATTAAAAATGGTAACGAGCCAAGCCCTTAAGAGAATAGAATGTTTTTCCAGCAGGGTGTAGATCGACTGGCAATAGTAGTATTAATGGAAGGTAGTAGTATTAATGAAAAGAAATATATAAAATATTAATAGAAAGAAATATGTAAAGGAGGTTTCAAATTGAATTCTCACCTCAATTTTCAAGTATATCTCATGCTTAAAAATTATATAAAAATTATAATTACAGCCCCAATTTAGCCCCAATTTACAGGTATCTCATGCTTAAAGGTTATAATTACAAAGATTATAATTACAAGGTTATAATTACAGGTATCTCATGCTTAAAAAAGCTGGATTCTCACCTCAATTTACAGGTATCCCATACTTAAAAGGTTATAATTACAGGTATCTCATGCTTAAAGGTTATAGTAGCAGATGGAAATCGATAGATGTCACGGGGTACGAGAACCACCCAAATTGCCCATTCCACTGGAATAGAATGCTTTAAAAGCCTAGAGCCTAGATTCTGCAAGCAGTCACTAGGGTGCTACCAAGTATTGTTCATTTTAAATACATCTCCATCAGTGTAGTTATTAATGAAAACCTGAGAGATTTAATGGGCTATTCAAGGCACAATCATGTTACCATGACCACACGACATGCCTGTATATGTCTCTCCTAGAGTTCTGAAAGGACATCTATTTCCTGGTTGGAAATACATTGCAGAAATGCGCAGAAGAAGTTGATGAAGGGTGCTTAAGCTTTTCTATAAAACATAAACATCTGGGAATCCACGCCCTCAGTCCGCCGTGTATAAGCTATGGGATTAATTATTAGCACAATGGCTGAATTACATGATGTGCAGAAGTAAAAACTTATTTTACAGAGTTTTGCATCGACAAACGGATTGGCAGAGCTCGTATTTTCTCAAACACCACAAAAATCATTCACTGACTTGTTTTCTAATATAAATTTTGTTCAACCAAAAATATTAACATGAAAATGTAGAGATCGGCAGACATACACACCAGGTTTTCATTTCCAATTCTACCCATTCCATTCATGATCTCTATCGCAGCAGTTCCAGCCTCTTTTCCCCGCCAACTACACACAGATAATAAATCCCTATTTAAAAAAAATTAAAATCAATGCCGATTTGTTCTATAAATAAAAGCTTTCTTGCATTTTACCGGAAGCCAGTAAATCCCTGGTTCAACCCGCCATGGAGTAAAAGAGTGGATGGAGCCTTCACAAACTCAAAATGTAAAGAGTGGAATTGATAAACGATGAGAGAAAGTAATGAGATTTAGGGTTAGGTCAAATTCAAAGACCATGGCACTTTGCATGTCACTCTCACGGAACAGGAGGAGCCCGCTTTTCCCGCTTTGTTTGAGAAAGAGCCTGATACTTTGCCTGCATGCGTGGCATCCTCTGCTAAATTTATAACATACCAAACGTCACTCTGACGGAACAGAAGGAGCCCATTTTTCCCGCTTTGTATGAGAAAGAGCAAGACACTTTGCTTGCATGTGTGCCATCCTCCGCTAAATTTAGAACATACAAAATTTTAGTTATTCTCCCCGCCGCAGCGAAAGTTAATATCCCTTTACTAAATTTTGCGTCAATTTACTAAATCTTAGCTGACAAAATTTTAGTTGTCATCCCTGCAACAAGGCAGGTAATTACGGTTCCGCTGAAGTTGCAAAATGTTGGTGCTAAAGATGGTCCCTAGTAACAGAGAGTATTTATTCCAAAAACCATGGCTCTTAAACTTAATTTTTAAAAGCCATTGTAAATGTGATTGGTAAGTAATTGCGGTAACTCCATTCACTATCTATTTTTATAAATGTAATTCGTAAGTAAGTGGGGTAACTCTGTTCACAACCGATGGCCACTATTTAACTCTAGTTTAAAAATCATAAAACTATATAATGAAAGTATTATTTTTTCCAATATGATTGTGCTAACATATGAAAGTGTTATATATGAAAGTGTTATATAATGAAAGTATTATTTTTTCCAATATGATTGTGCTAACATATCAAAGTGTTGTTTTTCCCTATGTGATTAATGGGATTGAAAGATAAATAGAGGGAATTTTATATTTGAGTGAGTTTAATGGTTAAGAACATGTGTTTCCTCCTCTAAGACTATATTTCAAATCAAAAGGGATAGGGTATATAGATCTTCATAAACTTTATGAGTTAAATCATTGCACCTAGAGGGTTCCTTGTCCCACAAACAAGGGGGTCTCATACTCAAATTTGATGTGTGGATTGGGAGTGACCTTAAAATTAGATTATTATTACTAAGAATGTTATTTTTTTACTTTTTGTTTAAAGGTGAAAAAATCTATCATAAATGGTTAATTTGTAACCACAATAGTCATTATTTGTTATTATTCATGAATGTGGGTTGAGTGGGTTGAGTCATCATTGTTATTCAAGAAAAACCATATCACCTAAAATAATTCTATAGTGATTTACAAAGAAACAAACTTTCAATATCGTAACTATGTGTTGTATTGTTAATTTTTTCCTTGTATAAAAAAAAACTAGTTCTTTACAATTCATAAATAAGTCTATATCTTACTCCAAAACCAAAACCAATTTCAACTTAAATAATATCCTATAAAATCTAATACTCCTTATAATCATCACTCACACTATATGAAACTATGTACTTTTTAATATCATCTATAAAATTGTACAATAAAAAAAATATATTTATTAAAATATGTATTTTTATATAAAATTGCACAATAGAAAAAATATATTCCTTAAAATGTAGAATAAGGAAAAATATATTTATAAAAATATATAAATTGCACAATAAGAAAAAATATATTTATTAAATTATAGAATAAGGAAAAATATATTTATAAAAATATATAAATTGCACAATAAGAAAAAATATATTTATTAAAATGTAGAATAAGGAAAAATATATTTATAAAAATATATAACTAACTTACATGAGAACATTTTTTCCATTATAACTATATAATTATTTGAAAAATAATTTAAAATAAAAAATGTATATAAAACTATAATAAAAATTTAAGTATGCAATAACGAAATATTTTTACATGAATTTGTACTCGGATTTCTAAAGACTATTGTTTCTTATTATAACTCTATTAAAATATATGTATAAATTAAAAAAGTTAATATAAAACTATAATAAATGTTTAATTATGCAATCATCAATTATTTTTTACATGGGATTGTAGTGTGACTTCAATGTCACATTGAAAATAGATTTGTTAAAAGCATCATTTCAATCAAATACAAATACATTCGTTGAAAGTATCATTTCAATCAAATATAAACAATATTAGAAGTAAAACAAAAGGAAACAACATAAAACAAGGTTGCGTGGTAGCATAGTTTTTGTTGGGTTGAATTGGGATAGGAAAAAGTACTGGAGGCAGATGGAAATTACAACGAAGATGTGGCAAGCAACATGAAGTATAGGTGGTATCCATGCAGTAAATGACATGTGGCCTCCAGAGCCCCATTTATTTTTTGAAAGTATATAACAAAATACAATTTGTGCATAGTGAAAGATAAAAATATATGACGATAGAAATATGAAAGGAGATAAAAAAACAATTTAGTTTGAAATATATTAAAAAAGTTACATGTTGCTCAAAATTTAAATGCATTTTTCATATAGACTGATGAAAGATAAAAATGTATGAGGACATAAATATAAAATGAGATAAAAAAAAATTATTTGAAATATATCAAAAAATAAAAGTCGATTACATATTCCTGGAAATTTCAATGCGTTTGTCATAAAGACTGGGATTGGGGCTCCCACGGACCATAAGAGAAATATGTACAAGAAACAGGACTGTAGAAAGAAGAAGTGGGCAACAGTAGAGTGCAATACCTGAAAAAAATAAATTGAAAGGTATCAGTCTTTGGCTAGAAATTTCTATTTAAAAAAGTGGAAAAAATGGGTTGATAAACAAAGTAGGATGCGATCACTAGACTTACAGTGATGGTACATATAACCCATTTTTCTATTTTATTGTTGATTCCTTTTCATTGATGTCGTCGACGACTGTTTGAATCATTTGCCTTTCATCGACAACCTGCTTCAATTCCCTTTCGAGCCATTCTTCAATGTAGCTTCTCATTGGGGCGACGTTGATCTCATTCCATATTTTTATGTTAAAAAGTTCATTTTCTAATTCCCCGAAGTCGATAGAAAGATTACGTAGAGCCTGGTCAATTTCTTCATTTTGCACTGAATAGTCGACTAGCTAGTCATCAACTTCATCTTGACCATATTCAAGGATATTGTAAAACTTTTCCAAAGACAATGGATTAAACATATCAACCTGTTTATTGAAGTCTTCTCTAGTCAAGAGCAAGGAGTTGATGATTAAGTTAGGTTCTTGGAAGTCGTTGGTCCTTCCAGCTAAGTTTATTCTAGACATCTTTGTGAACAATTTTTCTTTCTTTTATATGGCTTGTTCACATGACTAAACAATGAGATGTAGGTTCTTGAATTTTTCTTTCCAGCATGCATTTAATTACTGATCCAGTTTTTGGATGGAAGATCTTGTTGTCTTCTTCTTGTTTATGTCATGTTGTTGACAATGGTGCCAAAAAGAAGGACCGTGTTTAAATAGAAATGTTCTTCATATTTTAACTCCACCTGCAAATGTTCAAGGAAATTACATGCCCTGGTTCCAAGGGAAGTTATGGTTTGTGATG
The DNA here is from genome assembly GCA_000966675.3 of Picea glauca. Lineage (NCBI taxonomy): Eukaryota > Viridiplantae > Streptophyta > Pinopsida > Pinales > Pinaceae > Picea > Picea glauca. The sequence continues at coordinate 732,176 of JZKD02S1592565.1, forward strand.
TTTCCCACACCTTAGTAACCAGTTCCATTCTTTTCTTGATATTATTCTCCACATATCCTCTACATGATGCGAGGAGGCTAGAAGATCCTTTTAACTTGGCTGCAGGGGTGGCAAGAATGCTTGCTAAAGGATTGGCAAGCAATGGCATAGGAATTAAAGCCTCTTCCAATTCCTTGACCCAGTCTTTCATTCTGGCATCCTCGACCTCGATGCCTCTGATGGAATTATGAAGTGCATATTCAGTTGCTATGTGAAGTTCACAGAATTGGGATCGTCGCATGTTTTCAAGGTTAACCTCTTAATGAGATTTTCCTTTCTTATTTTTTACATTATTTTTTTCAATAATCAATTTTTTGGACTGGCTGTAAAAAACAACGCTCTGGAACACAAAGGATTCATCTTCGTAAAAAAATTTGGTATCAAATATGTCCATTGGAAAACTATGCTGGATCGTGTCTCTGAGTTGATCAAGGTACTAGAGTACGCTATCTAGATCAGGCTCAAGTTCCATGTTCTCACTCTGAATTTCGGGCTCTTCTGCCTGTCCCACATTTTTTTTTCTCTTCTTGTCTAATGGAAGCTAGTGAGAACTATTAATTTTAGAGTGAGGAGGTTCATTATCTCCTCCTTTGTTTGAAGAACTCCGAGTTTCTTTGTTGATGTGGTGGGTCGTTGGAGCGATGCTCCGAGATGTCGTTCTTTTGGGAGTGATATTCGTTGATTGAACACTCTTCTCACCAGGGCCTTTTCCCTATTGCATGTACAATTTAGTGCTTCTTTGCAGTGTGTCTAGGTCATTGGTATCAGATGCAGGAGCCTTGCCACAAGTGTCTCTATTTTCAGTCAGTTATTTTTTGAGAAAACAATTGTCGAAACCAAGTGTTTGTAAATGTTGCACAAAAAATTTAATGGGGTCGAACCCTCTTAGGATTTCAACATGTCTTAGGTTCATGTTGCTAGAATGGGCTGCAAATTCGTCAATTTTGTTGACGTTCTTCAACACAAAGTCCTTGACTTTCCAAGGCTGAACTATTTTTTTCTCTTCTCTTGGAATAGATGCAACCAATAGTTGTATTGTTGTGCTACTTTTGTAACAAACATTCTGTCCCTAATGTGACATGGAAGGAGAGCAGGTTTTTCCCTGGAGCCAAAAATCCTTATCACAGTGTAATTATCCAAATGTTCAAGTGTCCCCTTCCTGTCCAAAAAAACTAGTTGCTTGTTCAGATATGTAGGGAGCATCTTCTCCCAACAACAGAACTTTGAAAATAGACACGAAGCCATTAAAAACCTCATAAAAATAGTGGGAGGCCTTATGCTTCCACAAGGCCTAGTACCAGAACGTTACTGGGTCAAATTCCCAGTTGACATTCTTGGACAGAGACAGTTATGGAAACTGACAGCAATGTGCTATCGCAAAAACTAAGTAGGATGACATATAAAATTTATTTTCTCTTTTGAAGCTTGACAATTGGGAACATATTTCATGGGAAATTAGCTTGCCCCAATAAAAAATGGCTTGTTCCTTGAGTGTGAAATAAAAAATATAATGACCCATCTGGGAAATAGTTGTTGTGGACTCTTGTCTTGTTATTCTTGAACCCGCCAACCCAACGATCCATGAAAGAAATTCGAAGAAATGGGGAAGTATGGAAAGCGAACGAACATGCTTCAAAATGGGATGATAATAGTTCCACAGGAGACGTCAGGACCCAATGGTCAAATTGTATGCCTTAGAAGTTTTTAGTGAAAAATGTACTATATATATATACACACATGTTTTTATTATAGACAAGTGCGAAGGTCACAGAGACGAGGGAAAGCAAGGAAAAAATGAAAAAGCTTGAAAAGTGATCGGACAGGATTCAAAATAGGATTATGGGGGATACTTAAGAGAGGCAAGCTGGGTTCCATGCTCAAATTTTATGTATATGAAGTTTTGAGTGAAAAATGTGTAAAAAAAAAGAGAGCATGATGGGACAGTTCAACGATCGATTTGTATATTTACAGAATTGGATATTTCTTGAACCTCTCAACCCGACAATCCATGAAAGAAATTCAAATAAATGGTGAAGTATGGAAAGCAGATAGATAGGATTCAAAATGTGATGACAATAGTTCCACAGGAGACGTGAGGACCCGACGGTCAAATTGTATGTCTCAGAATTTTTCAGTACAAAATGTGTACCACGGAAGAGGTCATGATAGGTAGACTGTAATACAAAAGACGGTATGATCTGAGTTTGTTTGTAAATTTGTATATCACGGAATTCACAGTACTATTCTCAGGTCATGGAACAATAGAAGTCCAATCTAGAGCCCGTTGATTGGGAATCCATGGTTGGAGAAGTGGCCCGACGGTCAAATTGTATTGATAAAAAAATTTAGTGCATACTGTGTAACACAAAAGAGGGTTGATGTAAGAGTTCAAAAGTCAATTTCTATATCTTGGAAGTGAGGGGGACTGTTTGCAGGTCAAGGAACATTGGAAGTGCAGTCCGCATGTCCGGGAATCCTCAAGTGAAAAAAATCGGGTAAGTATGGAATTGGAGGTGCGAAAGAGATTCCAAGAAATGGATAAATATGGAAAGCGGACACAGGGGCTTCAAAACGGGGTGAAAATATGTCCCCAGGAGACGTGAGGACCCGAAGGTCAAATGGCAGGTCTCAGAAATTTTGTGTGCAAACTATGTATCATGGAAGAGGGTATGATGTGGGAGTGTGGAAAAAAAATTGTATATGGCGGAGGTCCGGGTGTTGTTTGTAGCCGATGGAACAATGGAAGTTCAATATAGAGCCCGGTTGTCTGGGAATTCGCAATCTGAAAAGTGTCTAGGCACTGAATGGCTACTGGTTGGTTGGAGTCACATTTTTGGAAAAATGACTAAGTAAAGAGAAAGAGAGAGTAGATGGGAAAATAAACAAAAATTTGGTCAAGTATAGAAGAGGGAAAACAAGGTCCAATATATTCAAATATGCAATAGATATTCCATTTCCTGGAAAGATCTTTTCTGTATGTTTGTGGATAAGTTGTATACATATTGCACATACTTGGAAAGAAATATGAAGGTAGTGGGCACAGGAAACAACATCTAGAAATTTGAAATTTTCTGAACTTGGGAACTCGACAATCTTCCAAAGAGATGTCAAGAAATTGTCAAGTGTGGAAAGCGGTCGGACGAGCTTCAAAATAGGGTGACGGGTTCCCGAGGAGCCATAAGGCCCCGAGTGTCAAATTGTATATATCAGAACATTTTGGTGCAAAATGTGTAACATGGAAGAAGGGATGATGTGGGATTTCAGAAGTAAATATTCATATCGAAGAAGCCAAAGTGCTATTTGTAGGTCACAAAATAATGGAAAGTGCAATTTAGACAAAGGAGAATGGCTCAGTCGAAACACATGAATCCGCCAACCCACACAAAAAGCCATTTTCAGAAAAAAAAAATGATTAAGTAACCAGAAAAAGAAACTATAGGGGATAAAAGAGTGGGAAAATAGAAAGGCGGAGGGCAATTTTCATAAACACGAATTGGTTTCAAACAAGCCCCATTGTTGCAAAACCATCATTTTCTAGTAATTGCCAGCAAATACTTTGTTCAAGATTAGATTTTATTGCAACTTGTGGGTGTAAGTGTGTTCGTGATAAATTCTTCCATGATTGTAACATATTAACTTAAGTATTGAACTTCTTTCATTATGGGTTGTTAGGATTAAAGCTTAATAGTTGCATGTATAGAAACAAAAATGGAGATCTTGTTGCAACGTTGTGATTTGGTATTGTTATGTTCTATCTGCATTATGAATAGAATTGAACGTTGGTTTGAAACTGTGTGTAATTCATTTTTTGTTTGCATAAAAGCATGATGGATTGACACAGTACATTGTCATACAATTGTTAGATGCTCCATTTTAGAACAAATTACCTAAGTAAATACAATGTCGAAGAACTACGAGACTACTGAACCATGCCAATGAGAAGAGGTGTTAAATCCAGAGAAGAATCAACAACCAAGACTCTAAGGAATTTTTTTTAATAGAAAATCCATTAAAAAAAAAAAAAACATTGTACATTGTATATCTATCCTTAGAAATTGGACCCAGTTCTTTGGGCCAAAACATTGAACATATCTTCCACAAACATAGGCACAAGATCCACAACATGCAGGAGCCATCGAGATGCTCTTCAACATGCATATAAAACTGATTACCATGATTTATTTTTTAGGAAATCCTTGTAGTTTTCTCCTCGATGGATCATCCTGTGGTAAAATTGATAGTTCTCAAAAGATTCGGGTGAAGAAGAAGATGAAAAACATTGCAGGGAAAATGGAATAGCCGTTAACTGAAAGTTAGGACACACCAAGAAACCACCTCTCCATAGTCAAAAACTTCAAGGACATAGGTTGCACGTGCAATTCCAGAGGCCCAAATTAGTCTATTATGGGTGGAAGGAGATGACTAGTAGGAATATTCCTTGCACCAGTGGGATTTTTGGTCCTCATTCCCTAAGATGTTAATTGTATATCCATAGAACATGAAAATAGTCCCGCAATTGAATATTTTTTTGGCTTGAAATATATCTCTGGGAGCATCAACATATCATTTCCTTATAGTGAAAGACATCCTCCTAGAATGGACTAATTTGGACCTCTGGAATTCCTACATTTGAGCTGCAAAGTGGCTATTGCGTTCAACGCCATTTTCTTTTCTGAAAATCCTTCTTTTGGTGTTTTTAGGACCACCATCACTGAGCCAAGAATTTATTCCCATTATGGTTGATTTCAATTTGGGCGTAGGAGTGGGAATAGTCTCTGCATTGCCATCATCTATTGTCGTATCATTGTCCATCAGATCATCTTCTTCCGGCTCAGAATCCATGGCCTCAACCTCTACACCATCCATCAATTCAACTAGGTAGGTAGGGTTGCCTTGGAATTCTTTGGCTTGAAATATATCTCTCGGTGTACCAAGGGACCATCTCCTTTTTTTCTCCTGGGAGGAGGGAGATGAGTAGTACGAATATGCCCTGGAATATTGGAACCTCTGGCCATCATGCCTGAAGGTGTTTACTCTATCTGGACATAACTACTGCCACAAGTTAACGAGAATTTCTGTTTGATCTAGATGATGTTTGAAATGAAAATTGGGGAGGGATAATATAACCCTCCACAAATCCTGGTTTAATGCGTATCAATGGAATATCTCCTCGAGCCTTTCACTGATCAATGACAATCTCCAGGGTTCGTGCGTAGTGAGTTGTTACCATTAAAGCTCACTAATCGCATATTTAGAAAAAAGTGTGAAGATGGCAGTGACGATGAAGAGCGATTAAGAATTAGAGATTTCTTAAAGGTTCCAACTGACCGACACATGAAAGAGATTGCATCATGTTTGAAATAAATACTTGGAAAGGATAACACTATTCTCTGTAAATCTTGGTTTAATTTGTAGTAATGACAAATCTTCTCTAGCCTTCCAGACATTAATAACAATCTTAACGGTTCCTGCACGATGAAATACTAGCATTAAATCTTAATAATTGCATATTTGGAAAGAAGTATGAAGGTAGCGGGGATGAAAAGAGTGACCAAGAATTGTACATTTCATCCACCCTCCAACCCGTGAAACAGATTCCAATAAATGCCCAAGTATGGAAAGCGGTCGAGCGGGTTACAAAAAAAAGGGTCACAAGATATACCTAGGAGACGTGAGGGGCCAATGATCAAATTGTATCTCAGTGATAGATTTCGACCGTCAATTTGTATATCGTGGAATTTTGGGTGTTGTTTGTATGTAGGGGAATATTGGAAGCACAATGTTGAGAGGGAAATTTGTATATTGCAGAACTTCGGGTGCTGTATATAAAAGCATGAGACATTCGTAAAAAGGACCAAGTAAACATAAAGCGAAAGAAAATGAGATGAAGGGGAATTTGTTTGCTAATTTGTAAATTGCAGAAGCCTGAGTGCTATTTGTAGGCAATGAAAGAATGGAAACACAATGTTGAACGCACCTATGTGGGAACCCTCGATTCAAAAAGTTTGTTCAATATGAAATGGGGAAGTGGTTGGTCGGGTTGGTGATATAAAAGTAACAACGAAAATCTGAAGATGTGCATCTACCAAATCCTGCACCTAGAGATTTTCCTAAAAACGAGTAAGTAACCAAAAAGGGAAAGCAGAGGGAAAAAAAGAAAGCAGATGGAAATTTTTGGAAGCGAGAATTGTTGTAAGAAAGCCCCATTAGTGGTTTTAACAGTAAGTATGAAGTTCATTAAACATGTTAAAAGGTTCTTCAATCAAGTAATAGATACAACAAGCGATGTTTATAGTTTCCAGGATTTGTTTGTATAAGAGAAGTGTCGAAAATTTACAAGAAAATCAATTTTTGGATGTTTAAGTAAAGTTTTTGTACTGTTAGCTTCACCGCAAGTATAACAATGACAAATTTGAATTTTAATGTCCTCTCGTTCATATGATTGTTCCATTAGATTTCACATAGTATATATTCTTTTAATTCATTTTTTTTGCTAATTTGTAGATCACAGAAGTTTGGGTGTTGTTTAGAGGCAACAAAACAATGGAAACACAATGTTGAACCTGCCTATTCGGTAACCCGCCTATTCAAAAACCCACGATCCAAAAAATTTGTACAATATTAAACGGGGAAGTGGTCAGTCGGGCTGGTGATATAAAAGTAAGTGGAAATCCGAAGACATGAATCCGCCAACTTCCGCACCCAATTTTTTTTTTCCAAAAATGAGTAATACATACTAAATATGTACTTTTATAAAGTATGGACATGAGATTTTATAGATCACGTACGAATCCCTCATTCAATACTTAGCCACTTTTTGGATCGCGGGTTCTCAGGCTGGCGGGCTCAAAATTGGGCCTCTATCGTTCTGTGTCCTACAAATATCATCCAAAGTTCCGTGATATACAAATTGACAAGCGGACTTGCGGGCTAACTGGCTCAACATTGCACTTCTATTGTATCGTGTCCTCTAAACAACACTCAGAGTTCTGCGATATACAAATTGGCAAACGAACTCTAGGGATGGCAGGCTCAAGATTGCGATTGTTTACGGATGGTGATCCCTATCAACTATATAACATTATCTAAAAACATTATTTTCAAATACTAAATTATTAATATTAAATATTGATATTGTACAATTTAATTACATAAAATTATTAAAGGATGTTAAATCTCTTATTTAAAAGAAAAATGAAGTAAACAAAACAAAACTTTTTTAAATTCTATCACCGCAAGTATAACAACGACCAATTTTAATTTTAAGGGCTTCTTGTTGATAAGATAGCTCCATTGGACTTCGCACATTATATATTCGTTTATTTGAAATTTTTGGATAATAGGTTCTTGGGCTGGCAGGCTCAAAATTGGGCCTCTATTGTTACGTGTCCTACAAATATCACCCAGAGTTCCATGATATACAAATTGACAGGTGGACTTGCAGTTTAGTTGGCTCAACATTGCACTTCTATTGTTCAGTGTCCTCCAAACAACACTCAGATTTCTGTGATATACAAATAGACAGACGAACTCCAGGGCTGGTGGGCTTAAGATTTCAATTGTTTATAGATGGTGATCCCTATCAACTATCTAACATTATCTAAAAACATTATTTTCAAATACTAAATTATTAATATTAAATATTGATATTGTACAACTTAATTACATAAAATTATTAAAGGATGTTAAATCTCTTATTTAAAAAAAAAATGATGTAAACAAAACAAAGCGTTTTTAAATTCTATCACCGCAAGTATAACAACGAATAATTTGAATTTTAAGGGCCCCTTGTTGATATGATAGCTCCATTGGAATTCGCACAGTATATATTCGTTTATCTAAAATTTTTGGATCGTAGGTTCTCGGGTTGGCAGGCTCAAAATTGGGCCTCTATTGTTCTGTTTCCTACAAACATCACCCAGAGTTCCGCGATATACAAATTGATAGGCGGATTTGCAGGCTGGTTGGCTCAACATTGTACTTTTATTGTTTCGTGTTCTCCAAACAACACTCAGAGTTCCATGATATACAAATTGATAGACGGACTCCAGGGCTAGCATGCTCAAAATTGAGATTGTTTACGGATGGTGATCCCTATCAACTATCTAACATTATCTAAAAACATTATTTTCAAATACTAAATTATTAATATTAAATATTGATATTGTACAATTTAATTACATACAATTATTAAAGGATATTAAATCTCTTGTTTTAAAAAGAAATGAAGTAAACAAAAGAAAGCTTGTTTAAATTCTATCACCGCAAGTGTAACAACAACAAATTTCAATTTTAAGGGACTCTTGTTGATATGATAGTTCCATTAGACTTCACATAGTATATATTCATTTATTTCAAATTTTTGGAGCGCAGGTTCTCGAGCTGGTAGGCTCAAAATTGGGCCTCTATTGTTCTGTGTCCTACAAATAGCACCCAGAGTTCCACGATACACAAATTGACAGGCAGATTTGTGGGTTGGCTGACTCAACATTGCACTTCTATTGTTCCATGTCCTCCAAACAACACTCAAAGTTCCATGATATACAAATTGACAGACGGAGTCCAGGGCTAGTGGGCTCAAGATTGCAATTGTTTACGGATGGTGATCCCTTTTAACCATCTAACATTATCTAAAAACATTATTTTCAAATATTAAATTATTAATATTAAATATTGATATTGTACAATTTAATTACATATAATTATTAAAGGATGTTAAATCTCTTATTTAAAAAAAAATTAAGTAAACAAAACATAGTTTTTTTAAATTCTATCACCGCAAGTATAACAATGACCAATTTTAATTTTAAGGGCCTCTTGTCGATATGATAGCTCCATTGGACTTCACATAGTATATATTCGTTTATTTCAAATTATTCCAGAAGACTAATTTTACCAAGTTCATCGATCAAGGAAAAGTGCTAAAACGAGCCGCATACTACATTTGTGTCACAGAGGTTATATATTAAAGGGAAAATCATGTCCTCTATAGTTATGTGTCCTACAAACAACATCGAGAGTTCCACACTATACAAATTGATAGGCGGACTTGCGGGCTGGCTGGAAACAAAATTGCAATTTTATTATTTTGTGTCCTCCAAACAACACTCGGAGTTTTGTGATATACAAATTGATAGATGAAGAATACAACCAAGAACCAGGTAAACTCCAAACAGACCACAAACAAGATCCCAAAAGGTTCCATAGAGAAGCACACATCGACCTTTACATCAAACAATTTGATATCATTTTTGGACCGAACAATCTTATGCACGTGCAATCTATAGAGTGAGATCTGAATATATCAATCTGATGTTTCAATCCATGCTGAGTTCCTTTTTTTTTCAATTAGGGCATCGAGAAAATGCAGATACCATACCATAAATGTATAATTGGAGACAATTTTTTATTTTATTCCGGCTCCCGAAAGAAAATTGTAGAAATCCTGTCATGGCTTAATAGTTGAAAAACAATTGTCGAACTTGGGCACCCAAAAAACGTGCAGGATCCTCCATCAAAGAAAAAACCACCCACCATATTTTTTTTCTTTTATTTGCACACCGAAACAAATATGCAAAATCCTCACTAGGAGATGCAAGAAAACATCAAAATAACAACATCGATTGAATTTGTAATTGGATTCTCAAGTACTCGAGTCCGACGAACATTCATCTAGGTGTTGAAGAAATATTGCAGAAACACATTACAAAATTCTTACTGGGAGATGCAAGAAAACATAAAAATAACAACATCGATTGCATTTGTAATTAGATTCTCAAGTAATCGAGTCCGACGAACATTCATCTGGGTGTTGAAGAAATATTACAGAGACACATTGCAAACTTCTTACTGGGAGATGCAAGAAAACATCAAAATAACAAAATCGATTGCATTTGTAATTAGATTCTCAAGTACTCGAGTCTGATGAACATTCATCTGGGTGTTGAAGAAATATTATAGAGACACATGAGATATTTTTGTTTCCTGCCAAAGATTGATATTATTTTTTTTTCTTGTTTTTTTTTTTTTTCTTCAACCAATATGAAATATTGCATTGTCCTCATTTAATCTAAATTTGTTGTGTATCCGAAATTCGTGCATTATGTAGAAACTACTTGCCTTTTTCTGTAGGTATGCTTTATACAACAATTATGCTAACCCATGAAGCACATATTGTAACAGAGTCTTCCTAATTGTACAATGCACGCTTGTGTTGCCCACGGTTCGGATGGTAGCATTGAGGCAATGTCCATATATATATATGGATATTTTTCATTGCATCGCAGACAATCAATCATATCATCACTTATCAAAGCGGAAGAAGAAGCAGGAGAGTTGCATTTCGCACATACAGGCTCAAAGGGGTTCAAGTACACATTCACTGCAACCAAAACACCTTCAACCTAGAAACATG
>JZKD02S1592565.1:742716-755124 GCA_000966675.3 Picea glauca
CCAAAAAAACCACAGAAATTTGGTGAAGGCTATTTGTATGAGCAAAGCGATGATGATTCTATAGATGTATATGCACAATAGTTGTAGAGATAGTTAGTTTCTTTAGATCCTATACTATGTCTGCTTGCAACTTAGTTACAAATGTTTCTTGGGTTGTGCAAAAGATCCTTTATCTAACATCCCTTTTATTTGTTATATTTTTGAAGAGCATAAGTGGAAATTGCCCTTTATGAAATTGTTGTTCCATTGACAAAAAAAAATTTGAATAGGTATCGAACAATTGGAGCTGCAACATGGAACAACACAATATTTGTGTAACTTAACTGAGATACATGCACATGCGAAAGTAAATAACAAAACTGGATATGGATAACGGTATCATTTCCTTTTGATTGTCCGACTCTCCATATTTTATATGGAGAATGTGTTGCGAGCCAAGTTTTCTCACCAGTGTGACAACTGCGCCAATAATTATAATTGGGTAAATGTCATTTCTCTATGCAAGTTGGCTGATAGTTGTGTCCAGGACGAAACAATATTTTGAACAAACAACGAGAATTTTTTCCACAATATTTGTTTTGTTGAGAGAAATAATCTGATCATAGTCACCACGGTCATATACTGTTTTGGGAAATATATTAAAATTCGTAATGGATATCCCATTACGTGGCAATATCTTTTCTGCATGTTTCTGGACAAGTTGTGTAGGAATAGTCAATGTGACTGTCATCATGGCCTCCTTGTCTGTCATGTTAGCACACATAATGGATCTAGTTTTGTTTTCCTTGTCTAAGTAGGTGCTATAGATGACCATTATGTCCCCAATGAATACTTGTTCAGTTTGACGGTTGGTCAAGCCCTCTATTGATAGTACTTTAGGTGTTACAAGTCTAGACCTGTTGACAATTTTTAAATAGGAAAAGTAAAGTGAATGGTACTATGCATTATTTTTTTGTTTTCTTTTTTTCCTAACATAAATTTACAAGTAGACGCATAGCTTTGATGAATTATGGAGCCGTAGTTTTTCAACCACACCTCTTAGTCTGCGGAACCTGCACTATGTTCGACGTCTTTCTTGTACTTTTTGATACTTCTTGTGAACTGCAAAGAATGTATTGCAGATGACATCAACATATTCACCATGCCATAGATGAATAAATAGATGAGGATATGTGTTTGGTAAAAATACTAGGAACATAATGTATGCATCTTTACCTTTGGCCTTGTCGATCTGTTGATGTCTGGGATGACTAATTGTTGATGGCCATGTCACTAGTCCAACTTTTTCTGATGCAAGCATGTGTAGATGAACATCAGAAATAATAAACAAGAATATGCATTGTATACTTCCCATAACAGTTCTTAATGTCACATGCAGGGTGGAAGGATATGGAATGTGAAATAGGGTGTTGAGGGATACTCAGGAAACATAAGGACCCAAGGGTCAAATTGTATGCCTCTGATTTTTTGACTGGAAAAATGTGTAACAGTAAATAGGGAGTCATGGCGAGGCATGATGACTAATATGTATATCGCGGAACCCCAAAATCCAGGGGAGAAATCTTGAACCTGCCATCCCGGCAACTGCAATTGACAAAGTGGGTAAGTATGAAATAAGGTAGAAACATGACCATAAATGTGAACTCGTGAATCTTCCAACCTGCGCACCAAGACATTTTCAGAAAGACCACTAAGAAGAGAACTTAGAAAGAAAAAGGGATAATATAAAATGGAAAAAGTAGAAATGGGGAGGGCACAAAGGCCCATTGCTTCCAAGTCATTGTTTTCTAGTATAATATTATATGCCCCCACCCACTTTGTATATTTAATTCACTAACACAGTTGGTATACCTTTTCAAAGATTGTACCACAGAACCCTCTGATGTTGCATAGAAGAATTCATATTCCTATCCAACCAACCTGTTTCTTTCAAGGTAGAAACGTCAACTATACAATGGACATGAAGGCAAGTTAGTATGAAGAAAGACATGTAAAATAAAGAAAAATAGTTCTATTTATTTCAATGTAACAACAAACAGAATATGTTTCACATGAGAATAAGCAGAAATATACATAGCATATACATACAAGGGGGTAAATAAAAAAGAAAAAAGAAAAAAAGAAGTGCAAAGCAGTGGAACAAGCACAACAAATACACAGACAATAATTGTAATACTCAACACTGGAATATGGAATAAGAGTACAAATATGCACCTCTGTAACTCCTCGTCTACATTCGCGCCAAAGAGTCCATCGTCTACATTCACGCCAAAGAGTCCATCGTCCTCTCCAAAGATTATGTTTGTTTAAATGTAGCAATGCAGGAAAAATACAATGGATATCAAGGAAGTTAGTATGCATGAAGACATGTAATGAAGATAAGTTATTATGTAGGAAGGCCCACAACATATACATACAATAAAATAGGTGAACACACATACAGACAATAAATGAAATACAAAACAACCGAATATGAAATAATAGTACAATCATGCACCTTTGTATCTCCTCTTTGACCGCTACAGTCAAGACTCCGTCATTTTCTCCATCTATTTTGTTTGTTTGAATGTGTGAATGCACAAAAAAAAATGAACATGAATGGAAGATGGTATGCACCGGAGAACTAGTAATATGTACATACAGTAAATGACAATCAACGAATATAATAAAAGATAGGAAGAAACATGAACCTTTGCTTTTCTCCATCCATGGATGTAAGTATATAAACTTTTTCCCTGCCCAAAATATATTACAAGCCACCAAATATTAAGAAAGTGCATCGCCATAGCCAATAGATTTTGGTTTTCCATGGCAAAGTATCCAGATATGCTTCCAGACATGGAAATATAATTTTGCACTCTCTTTGCTATACATATCATTTATCAAGTACAATACAAATTGTATCGTGGTCACACGAGTATGTGTAGAGGATAAATAACATGTATTGTTATATGGGCAAATTCACCATACATGGTTTATAAGTGCATCTTGCACATGTTTTATTTTAACAAAAAAACAACGGATACTACAATTGCACATGTAGTTGTCCAATTATTTTTTATGCCATTATTTTCTATCATGTCAACACTGAAGTATCAACAAAATTTTACATTAGAATAGATCTCGACCTCGCCAGAGACGACAAATAACATAACCGCATGTCCACTCGTGGGTGTAGGGTCTGAACACCGTAAAGCACCCAAATAATAATAATAATAAAATACAGCTCTAGGTGTCGGCGTAGGACCCCAACCCTATAAAGACGAAGTAAAAAAAATAAAACAACAAACACCAAACCAACGAGAAAGCACGAACAAGCCCAATTGCATCCCCAGGGCCCCAAAATCGTAAACTTCAGCCAAACAAAAACAACTAGCAATTGACGAACCAATGAACCAGTGAACAAGAAACAATCACCGAACTAGAAACCAACATATGTATCTCAAACTATTACGAAATTGCAGCTGAAGCATAGAAGGAACCGAAAACATACGACGAACATGCCAGTAGAAATAAGAAAAAAATTTACTTGCAAACTGCAAACATTGAACAACAAAGAAGGAATATAAAATGAAATTATGGCATGGAAACTTACTCCAAAATGATGAAAGACAGAAGCACAAGTTGAATTGTAAATCAAACAACAACAACAAGCAACAATCGATGAACCAACGAAGAAGAAGCACCCACCGAACTGGTAAACAATGTATGTAGCTTCAACGATAAAGGAATTGCATTTTAATCCTAGAAGAAGTATGAAACATACAATGTCTATTCAACTGGTGGTGGACAACAATATTGTCCAAATTCATTACAGCATTGTATGGAAAATTTTGAGGAAAAATGTACTCCTAGAAGCCTATTTAGATAAACATTTAAGGCTTCCATGTTGTCTAAGGGCCTCGCGGTATGCAAACATTTAAGTTGTCAGGCCTATTTGAGGACCTCACGTCATGTAAACATTTAAGTTGTCAGGCCAGGCCAATTCAAGCACTTCAAAAAAAGTTTCAATATATTTCAATACAAATACAAAGGAGTAATAATAATAATAGCACAAATAAAAAAATAAATCACAATAGAAGCTTATAAACTTTGGAATTATCGATCACTATAAACCTTGGATATCTAAACATTTCAATATGATTAGTACAAATAAAAAAAGTACCATACATGATAAAACTTTGGATATGGAAACATATAATTCATTGGGAATAACAAAGCTGGCAATAAGACCTCAAATCTATCATCAAATCAGATCATCACATATATAGTTTTTTTTATTATATAAAAAATAATGCTTCTAGTTCTCTATGTCAAACATTAGAAAGTATGCAAAAATTTGTAGTCAAATGACAAACTTATATAAATTCAACGGATTATCCATCACTATAGTCCCTCTATGCCTTCGACACGGACTAAAAATTACCATACGAATAATAAAACAACTTAGTAATGTGATACAAAATATATAAATTGATGGTTCTAGAAAATAATTTATACATCATGATATGTATATTTTGACAATTTGCTTGTCTCTCATGTATTATCTTGTTATTACTTGATGTGCCATGACATCCATATCAATGCACTAATTTATAATACAACATTTACAAATTAAAAATATTATCTTGGAACTTAAATGATTTTTTTACTTATTGTATTGTTGGTGTCGAGAGGAATTATATCTATAAGGGGGAGGTAGAGACAGAAATGGTAGATTATTTTAAAAAACAATAATGGTTAATGATCTTTGTTTATTCAAGTCGAAAGAGGTTTAGTTGTTGTAATGGGTGCATTGTTTTGGGTCCCTTGGGATACTTTTTCTTTATAGAAGAGCTCTAAATATTTTTCAAACTCAGATGAGTTGAGCCTATTCTCAGTTCTTGCAAGTTTAGATATATAATTTTTAAATGATTGATTTGGTTAGGATTCCACCTATAACAAAATCAACTGATGGATTTCATGGTAGGTTTATTGAGGGTGTAGGCAATAACGGATAGTTAATGAGGATCCAATCTTAGTTTTTCAAGTTAAGTTGTTTGGAATGAAGAATGAGGTTAGGTTTAGCACTCAACCTTTGATTCAGAACTAAAACAATATAGAAACATTTATAGTTATAGAATATTGTTTCTAGGGTTTAAGATGTGTAGGAAAGGTTCTAGATCTAGAATCTTTCAGTGGAGAAAGGTGGAAAGTCTTGATCATGATAGATTTGAGATCCCAAATTCAAAGAGGTGAAAACATTTGGCGAAGAAAAGAAGTTTGAGAGTTATAATGGTACTTGGGGAGAATTTGAAGGTGGAAAAAACCTTGGAGTATTCAGGGAAAACACTCATTAGAAAAAAAAATGGGTCTTCAAATGATTGAAAATTCCTTGAATCATTGGGTCTCATCGGCTTAGACATAAACCCTAGGGTATGGGCCTACTTGTCATCTCTTAACTAGAGAATGGATTGGATTACTATTTCATTTTAAGGCAGATTTGAAGAAAATTTTAGAGGGATAATGGTATTGGGGGATGAATTTTTCTTCTTTGAAATCCTGGACTATTTGTTTCGATCTTTGGAAAATATTCTCTATGAGAATTTTCCAATTTTTTCCAAGTTGCACGGACTAACTATGGATCCATGGTCTTGAAAATATTAAAGGAGGTAGGAAAAAATTTAGATAAAATAAATGGCATAGATGTCTTCTTCAAATCAAGTGTCTATTGGATGATGGAAAAACTATTGGTTGAGGTGGATAATTGAATGCCTTTTGGATTGAATGGATATTGTGGTAGGGAATGTATTTTATTCTTAAATTATAGACTATATAAAAATTTACTTCAAGTGTTCCCATTGCTAAGATTATGGCCACATTTTATAAGATTATAATCAATATTTCTGAAGGAAATTTTGGTGGAGGAGAAAATTTGATGTGAAGAGGAATGGAGAGGAATGCCACTTAAGTCAAGAGAAGAATGAGGGAATAAGGACACCAAATTTTACATCAAATCATAACTCAATAAAATAAATGGGCAATGAAATCATTGCATTAGAAAAATGTTCATTGGATAATGGAAAAGAAGGAGAAAAGGATTTAATAATGAATTATAGCCAAAGTTATCCAACAATATCTGAAGAAGTTTGAGTCACTAAGGGGTCCGCTAATGGGATGGAGGGGATGAATTGTTTTGAAAATAGAATTTTGGGTAAATGTTTAGAGAATAACTATTGATTATTTCCTCATGCAGAAAATGTCATTTTAGATTTTGCTGATAAAGAAGGTTGACCCTATAAGCTAGAAATAACAAATGACCTTAGAGGTGTTTTAGGGTTAATGATAAGTATAAGGATTTGAGATTAGGATAAGGTAAAAAAACATTTATTCTTGGGAATGAATTAGTTTTCATACCTTTAAATATGAAAACTCCTCTAATGATTTCTCTCATGATGAAGATTCTCTTCCTAGGGTTTTGACTCTAAGTATGGGTAGGAATATAGAATCCTTCATAAATATCATTTGAGGCCTATAAATGGGGGAGAGTGAGATAGGATAATAGGGGCATGAATGAGGAATACATCTTTCTTCAATGATATCTGATATTCCAATTGAACTTTCCCTTGGAAAAGTGAACGAAAATATTCCCCTGCGGATAGGTGAACTTTCCCTTGGATTACAGACCCCTCTACCAAGATAGAAAATTACAGTTGGACACTACCATTCCTATAGATTAAATTTTTCCATCAAAAAAGAGAGAAAGAGGGGAAGTATGATGTACCTCTTTTATGACATTTGTTCTAGTTTCTCCAATACATGAGCTCCAAACAAAACCTGCAATGGATAGAAAGAAACAAACGACCATCTCACACTCTAATGGATTAGACGAAATAAATTTATCTATGTAGATTAAGACAACCATATACAAGCACATGTAAACACATACTTGAAGCAAATAGGCCAAGTATATTAGTGAGAAATTCAAAATGAAACTTATAATTTTCAGATGATGTTGCAATAGCCTCTCCAAGTCCTCCTCATCCAACCCTTACTCAAAAGATCCACGATCAAAATAACAATGCTTTGCCGATTTCTCCTCCTTTTCACCATGGAAATTCCTCTATTTATAGGATTTGAGAGGCTCAACCACCTTGAGTATATTTGGAACTAATTGAGGATATGGCTCCAATAGTTGTGATATCTTCCTTAGATGCAGCCCTCGAGTCCGATTCGAGCCAAACTAACCCAACCATCCATAGTTGTCTTTAGAGGAAAGTGGTATTTCCTCCAAGATTCCCTCAACCAACTCAACACTCCATTAAAGTGGACAAAATTCCCCCTAAGATGGAAAATAAGTGCTAGCACTCCCTATGTATGAGTAGGGGAGTATTGATCTTCCAAAAAGTCACCAAGATGAGTAATTCCCTAGGTAAAACTATTTTTTTGACTATTAACTGATGTGGTTTCTTCTTCTAACATGTTTTAGGGGTTGTAGCGAGTGTTTTCATTGTGTCGTTCAAGATGCGACACTTAGGAAAAGTGAATGCGAAATTTATGACACTTGCGACATTAAAAGTGCGATACTTGTGACACTTGCGACAATGAAAGTGTGACACTTGTGACACCGTTGAAGTGAGTAATTTTAATGTGTAACAGATTGTCTCCAAAAGTGTGAAGTCAGAAGAGGAATGTTGATGTCTGAAACACTTTGTATATTCTTCAAAGAAAGGGTATGGAGTTGGAAAACCTAGTAGAAGTTGCAGACAACCATCAAATAATGTTGATATCTGTTCCATCCCCGAGGTAGGAATACCTATTCTAGGAATATTAGGAATACCTATTCTAGGAATACAATTGACTCAAATCACAACCTCCAATAAATAAACTACAGTTCCATGACAATATTGAATAAGGATATGGTGATCCGGATTTTATGACCAAAATGAAATGACTACAGATTATTAACAGGTGCTTAACAAAAAATAACAGAGATACAGTAAAACTGATTTTCCATTCAATAAGGAAATAAGCTGAAACTGTAAAATGCAGCGGAAAACAATCTTGCTGGAAGGGTGGCGACTTATCTCTGAGAAGATATGTGACAACGGAACTCATTCACAAGAATATGGTTACAATGAAGCTCTAAAGGCATTTTTACAATAAACAGAAATTCCAAAATCCATAGACATCCAAAAACCTAACCCTAGGAGATGAAGTGCCAAAATTCATGTGGGCCCCATTTGGGTAAGTCAATACATCAGCTTCTTGGGGTCGTAACATTTGCATATGATCTTCATTTGATGTGGTCAATACCTCATTAGAAATATCTATCCGAGGACTTGACCAAAATGTGCTAAGCAATTTATTGTCCCAATCTGAGACAATGGTTTGTAGGATTCCAAAATGTACCTAGACTCGTTCAAAGAAGAGCTTGGAAGTGGCCTCTGCTATGGTGCTCTTCTTGCAGGAAACAAGAATTGCCATCTTAGAAAAGTGATCAAAAACCAAAAAAACACAATCGTTTCCCTGTTGGTGTATGTGAGGCCTGACATGTAGTCCATTAAGATGGATTCCCATGGCCTGTCAGGAGTAGGAAGAGGGGTGTACAGGTCCTATTTTTTAGTGGTCAGTTTGGTAATAACATAGGTAGTGTAGGACCTGATATACTTGTTGATCTCCTGTCGAAGTTTCGGCCAGTAGAAATTTTTTTGTAGAATAACCATTGTCTTTTCAACACCAAAGTGTCCTTCCACCTGAATGTAGTGGCCTTCCCAGATCATCTTCACTCGCTCGCTTGATGGAACACATATATGGCCCAGACGACACAACAACCCATCTTGAAGATGGAAATTATCGACAACTGCATTTTCACACAAAATTTGGTAGGTGGTGGCGAATTCCAGGTCTGTCTCATATAGTTGGGGCCATCCAAAGGTATCATAGCCACAAGAGTCTAGCATCGTGGTGAGTGTTGCACCCAATGGTTTGTTGAGGCAATCAACAACGCGGTTGGTGCTTCCTATTTTATACTTGATGTTGAGGTAGAATTACTGCAAGTATGTGGACCACTTTTGATGGCGGTCATTCTGCAATTTTCCTTGTGTCTGCATGAACTTCAATGGCTTATGATCAGTGTGGATGACTTTCTCCTTCCCAATAATGTAATGTCTCCACTAGTGGCAGGCTTACACGATGGAGTACATTTATTTGTCGTAAGTAGGGTACTTATGGACAACATCTGATAGTGTCTCACTATGATAGGCCACACGATGGTCATTCTAAGTGAGAACAACACCCACAACATAGTCTGAAGCATTTGTCTCAATCTCAAAGGGTTGTTGTAGGTCTGGTAGCAAAAGTACTAGGGATGAGCACAAGGGTTGCTTCAAATCATTGAACGCTTGTTGTTGAGATCAGCCCCATGCAAATTTCTCCTTATCACCACCCCTGGTTATTTGGTTGAGGGACCATGCAATATGGGAGAATCTTGACATGAACCTATGGTAGAAATTTTCAAGGCCCAAGAAGCTCCGAATCTCAGTGAGTGTGGTTGGGGCTGGCTAGTCACGGATGACTTGGATATTGGTTGGATCCACATGTATGCCATGTTGATCATTGATGTAGTCTAGGTAATGGACCCTGTCCATGCCAAAGGAGCATTTTTCCAAGTTGGCGTATAGCTTGTGCTTCCATAGGGTGTGCATAACCTGTTGAATATGCTGCAAGTATTCGACTAAAGTCTTGTTGTAAATGAGAATGTCATCCAGATACACCACTAAAAAAGTATTGGTGAATGGTCGTAGGATGTCTTCCATCATCCCCATGAAAGTGGTTGGATCATTTGTCAAACCAAAGGGCATGACCAACCATTCAAAAAGGCCTTCCTTTAACTTGAAGGCAGTCTTCCATACATCTGTTTATTCTATCGAGACCTAGTGGTAGCCATAAGTCACATCAATCTTAATTCAGTATTTGGCCCCCATGAGTTGATCAAGGAGGTCGTCGATTCAGGGAATCGGGTACCAGTTTCTGACTGCGATTTTATTTAGAGCCCGGTAATCAATACAGAGTCTCCAGGTTCCATCTTTCTTCTGTACCAGTACAATTGGGCTATCGTAAGGTGATGAGCTAGGACAAATGTGCCCCTTGTGGAGAAATTCTTGGATCTATCGCTTGATATCCTCATTATCTAATAGAGAGCTACGGTATATTGGCCCATTGGGAAGTGGTGCGCTAGGGGTTAGATCGATGGGGTGCTTGACCTGGCAGTGCAGAGGTACCCTGGTAGGTGAGGAGAAAATATCTGAGTATTCTTCCACGACCTTATCTACTTGCTTCTTGTTAAGGTCTTAACCT
Organism: Picea glauca; assembly: GCA_000966675.3. Classification (NCBI taxonomy): domain Eukaryota; kingdom Viridiplantae; phylum Streptophyta; class Pinopsida; order Pinales; family Pinaceae; genus Picea; species Picea glauca. The sequence continues at coordinate 753,055 of JZKD02S1592565.1, forward strand.
GCACATAGGTAGATCAATGTATTCGGATGTAATAAAGGTCAATATTAATGAGGCCTTTCAATAAAATAGAATAAGGCGATGTAAGAAGACCTAATAGAAGATTTCACTTCTAGAAGGATCTTCCTCTAGATGCTTCTCTTAATAGACATATTTAGTATAAATAAGGGTCGAGGGTATGAAAACCCTAGCTTGGAGATTATTGTAACAGAGCACTGCCTGACTGGAGGTTGCCCCCTCGAAGAGGCCTGTGAACATTGCTTTCTGAAAGAAAGTGTTATTTTAGTTGTTGTTCTCATATTATTTCTATGTTATTGTGGAGATTATGCTAGTTATATTACTGTTATTCTGCCATTTCTAGCATTTTATTTCTGTTTTGTGCATTTATTATATCTGGTATCTTGCAAGTGGTATCAGAGCACTTTCCTTGGCAGAAATTGTGGGTGTTTTTTTTTTAGGGTAGAGACGTATTCTGGCGTCTTTAAGCCACAAGGATTTGTTATTACACGCATAAACCCGCAGTTGAGGGATTCATACATGCAGGAAATACAAGTGGTTCTTAAGTGCACATCTATTGGCCACCCTTGTAACCCCTGTTTGTACCCCTTCGAGTGGTAGCGCATTAGACAACACCTGTGTACGGATCGGCCTAGATTTTCTAAATCCCTCTTTAGATAAACCTATCGATCGTCGGATTTCTATAGTGTCACCGAGAATAGCACTCGAGAAGATACTCTCTAGTACCTGGGTAGTCGGGTAGTACGGCTAAGGGTACGGTCTATCCTCCTTAGTTAGTACACTGAGATATTGGGTTGAGTACTATTGTTGGACCCCGCACGTATATCAAAGAGATATAGCACAGGGAAAACCCTTGTCTATAGAACCCTTGAATACCTAACCCTTGGGGAACATAAACATAAACAAATTAAACCGGCCAGATCTATTGCCGCGCAACTGTGTTTGGGTTGCCAAGTAAATACACATTTCTTTTTGGTTAATAATTTGGGGATTTCAGCACTGCAACATTCTTCAGACCGAAGTATAACCCCGTAGCTGTAAAAAAAAAAAAAAGTCTGGAAATTTTTTCACCATTATTTGAGACCTATTCCATTAGATTCATCTCTTCTCCTTGATCACATTCATCCATATCATTTTTCTGCAAAAAATTTTTGACCCCGCCGCTCCCTTTTCAGTTCACCCATCCTCATGGCCCATACCTGTAGCGAAGAACTGGAGTCTCGCTTCAACACCTTGCAATCTAGTTTCCTCTAAACCCAAAAAGAAGTGCAACAACTCAATGCTACTATTGCCTCCCATGATACATCCATCAATACCACCATAAATGCATATGTGCAGTCCGCAATGGAGGAAGTCAAACAAGAACTGACCACCCAGCTTGAATATGTCTTGGAATCACTTTGTACCAAACTAAAGATCCCTATCGATGAACCTTTTTCTGACGCACATACAAAGACTAAAGGTGAAAATTCTTCCCATTCCCATACCTTTCAGCCCCATCACTTTCAACGGGACATACACCTTCCACAGGTGGATGTAACCAAATTTGATGACTCAGACCCCACTAGTTGGGTCACCCAAATGGAACATTATTTTTCTCTCTACAACATTACAGATGACTTGGCCAAACTCCGGTATGGTGTTCTCCATCTAGATCAAGAACGTTGGCAATGGTGGCAATGGAGAAAAGCTTCCCGTCAAGGGTATATTGCTTGGACCCAATTTGTGACTGAGATTTATGAACGCTTTGACACTGACACCAACCATTTGGGCCATTTGACAAAATTGAAACAATCAGGAATAGTAGAAGACTTCATAGCTGCATTTGTGCACCTGGCTTTTCAAACAGAAGGCATGACTGATACTTTCTTTCGAGAGTGTTTTATTAGTGACCTCAAGGAGGAGATTCGGGCCCATGTCCTCATGGCTCAACCTATGAGTTGGGTGGAGGCTACTAAAAAATATAAAGAAGCACAACAAATTGTTTCCTCTCAAAACCGTAAGCCTTCCTTTATCCCTCGCCCTAAACCAGTAAACCCCACTACTCCCTCTGCC
>JZKD02S1592565.1:764403-776585 GCA_000966675.3 Picea glauca
TTTTGCCTGAAAAATGATCCATCAATTTAAAGTGATACATCATTAGCTTGTCGTATCTACCTTCAGATGTGATATATAACTGAATACCTTTGAATAAATGCTGCCATTCATCGTCTAGGTATGAAACTAGCATTCATTTAGTCCAAGCTTTGTGTTTGTATCCATCCTTCAAATAGAACTTGAAATCTTGTTTTTTTAGAGCCGTGGTTTTGAACCATTTTTGACCAGTCATAGGTAAACCTGTAGCTTCTGCAATAAACTTCTCGTCCACCTTGATTTCTATAGAACCCACCCGAGCTCTGTTACCATCGAATGACATTGCAAAGGCCTCAGTTGTGGCTTGATGACACCCACTTTGCAACCTGTTCATGAATTCCATGCAACCTGTGTTTGAAAAATATCTTTGAACCTCGGGATGTGATTCCAGAAAAGGTAGATTGTTGAGTTCTCGTTTTAACAAGAGGCCACCGCGTTTTTTCGTCATTTTACAACTCTGTCACTCGGCCACTGTGATTTCTGTAACTTTTTTGGCCGAACCCTTCTCTTGTGCTGCTGAAAGCAGTCTCGGCTTCTTCTCTGCGTTGGGTGAAATGCAAACCTTGAGTGTACCCTGGGAACAACTTGTGATATATCGACCTCCCCTGATTTGATGGTGTCAGACCCTCTGAACCTCATCTGTACCTGCATCGCCGGGTGCGAACTTGCCATTTGGGGTGTGATGATAGTTGTGCGTGGCTTCTGAAAAGATTTCAAATTTCTGTCATATCCTGTTATACAAGCTTGAACTACCATGATTGCTTGCTTCCACCAGCGCATGTCTCGGATCTTGTTGTGACGTGGGGGTGATCACCTCATCATTTCGTGCATGCGTGGATAATGAGCACGTGATTCGTTCTTCATGCAGCTATGGTGTTTGGTGAACATTCATGCCATCACGCTCACTTGCCACTATCACCAGCACGCGAACTCTTCGGAAAACCCTGTTAGCTGCGGAAAGTGAACACTTTCCACAGCGCACCGTTTGATAGGAAACTCACTTTAGCCACGGAAAGAAAAACAACGTACCACATCATTCGAAAAATGTTCCTTAGCGCAAAAGTAAGTACTCTCCACTGCGTGCCACGTGCGAACTGTCTGTCAAGCTTTTCGCGCTTTGTCACTTTCCACAGCGTTTTGAACTGATGAAACAACGTCCTTAGCTGTTGAAAGCTATCGCTTTCCATAGCGCACAATGAACCCTTTAACAAGATGTTAGTTGTTGAAAGTAAACAATTACATTTTCGAAAGAGAAGACTTTATGAATCGATTATTCCCTAAGACACACCAAAACCAAAATTTTTCTTGACTATAAAAACTCAAAAATGACTTGAGGAGACTACTGAAAGCTATGATATCCACCCAAAACTCGGCCGAAAGGGTGGTTTCATTTTGGGAGTTAACACTACCATTTCTATCATTTTATTTATGTTCTGTGTATTTATTATATCTGGTATCTTTCACTTCTATTGTGTGGAGAGGTCAGCTGCAAAGACCCTAGATATGGCTGTGATATGTCACTCATTCTGAGAGTGAATCATGAAGAAGACAAACTTCCCCATCTAAGAGATGACCTTCCTACATTTCTTAGTAGAGATCAAGGAAATAACACTAGGTGGTACTACCTCGGGTATCCTGTACAATTTTCTGTTCAAAGTAATAATAACACTATGAGGCCTAAAATCATATACAACATGACGTTTCCATAAATAAGGTTGTCCCAAAACAACATCACAAAATTCAAGAGGATAAACATCACACAATACCTCATCTTTGAAGGTGTTGATGTCGTTCGACAGTCGAGACTATTAGCTGACGTGGAGATCACTTCATTGGTAGAGCCATCAAATGGTGTAGGATTGTGGGCACGACGTTTTCGGAAAGACTAGCTGCTTGATGACCTCTACTGAGATGAGGTTCTTCTGGCTACCACTATCAACGATGAAGTGCAACGGGGTGCCTTTTACCCACATCTTTGAATGGAAGAGGCGCTCTCCTTCTTCTGGTTCATCTGGTTCACTAGGTTGGAGCTTGGTTGTAGCAATGGTGGCACTAGGTTCCACATCAATGATTTGTCTTCCTCTTTATGGTTCTGACTCAGAGTCAAAACCCGCATCTGATTCAGAGGCTCTCACTTCGGCCACTGGTGACTGCTTTGAGTGCCAGTCAACAGTGTTATTCCAAGGGCTCTTATGGAAGTCGCACCACTTCCTGGTATCTTTATTTGTCTTTTCAATGTCCTTGTTTTCTTGCGAATTGTACTGGTTGTCCTGATACTATCCATATTTTCTTTGTCCTTTGTTCTATGGGTTGGGGCCACCCTTTCCTGGCTTTTGTTGTGAGGGGTTCCTAGACCCAAATTTCCACATTTTTTGTTTGAGTTTCTTCTTGATTTTGATTGCATATCGGTATGCCATGCCCAAGGATGAGATGTCCAAAAATTCCATTTTGATATGGATGTATCTCTGCAGATCAACGCGATACTTGATACCCAACTTGGTGCACAAGGTATGGAAGATATTTGTGAAATCTGGCACTACTTGGTCTCTTTCTTTTCGCAGTGTGGTCCATTTGGTATACAAGTCATCATAACTTTCGATAGGGTAGTATTGTTCCTTAATAACATCCCTGAAGGATTCCCAGGTGGCCATGACTATAAATAATGAGTTTTTCTCTATTTCCTTTTGCTCATGGAAAGTTTCCCACCAATGTTTGACACGGGGAATGGATTTGAGGAGTGAAAAAGTAATATTTTCTCTATTCGAAAAGTTATGGATGGAAAAATACCCTTCTAGTAGATTCAACCACTTGTCTACAACATTTGTGTCTATCTGACCTTCAAATATAGGAATATCAAAGTTTATTTGTACCTTCAAGGGGGCCATGCCTCTGCTCAAAGAATATGTGTCGCCTATTGGTAGTCGCCGAAGGATTTGCGCAAAACTATCCATCATCTCATTCCTCTGTTGCGTGAGGGATTCCTCAAGAAACATTTTGAAAGCATCTCCTGTCTCGTCATATTTCTTTTCTCCTTCCATGAGAGGTTGCTTGGGCATGTGAGAGATTTTGTCCTCAAGAGAAATAAGCTCGAGACCCAACTCTTTGTACTCCGACCTTGTTGGGGACATGCATTAAGACGACAAGGAGTAGACTGCTCTGATACCACTAATAAATATTTTATTAGCAGAATGAAATGACTACATATTATTAACAAGTTCTTAACACAAAATAACAAAGATACAATAAAACTGGTTTTATATTCAATAAGGAAATAAGTTGACACTATAAAATGTAGTGGGAAACAAGCTTGCTGGAATGGTGGCATATTATGTCTGAGAAGAGATGTGACGGTTGCACTCATTCACAAGAAGATGGTTACAATGAGGCTCTAAAGGCCTTTTTACAAGAAACAGGAATGTCAAAAACCATAGACATCCAAAAAACCTAACCCTAGGAGATGAAGCACCAAAATTCATTGTTGTAGGTGAATCCCCCTATGGACAAGTGGATTCCCTCTTGGTCTCTAAACTCCTAAGGCCAAGACATAAGGTGCTTAACATGGACACAGACTTCCTTTTAGATCTAATCAATCTAATGAAAGAAAGAGAAGGAGAAATATATGTACCTTATGAACGACGTTTGTCCTTGCAAAGTCCAAGCTAAGCTTCGATCTTGAGCTCTTTGATAGGTCCTGCAAAACAAAAAAACATACAATGGACTTCCTACTCTACTGAGATTAGCTCAATCATGGATCCATATACTGCAGACAAACTTATATGGAACAAGTACAAGTTTGAAAGAAACAGGCCAAGCATTGATTATATTAATGAGAACAAGTAAAAGTACTTACAATCCTTTGAATGAAGATGTAGCAGCCTCTTCCATTTCTCCTTTTCCAACCCCTTTTCTCAATCAATCTCCATTGATTTCTTTGATGACATCTCACTCATGAGATCATAAGTTTAATGTAATTCCAAATTTCCATTGTGCCTTTCACCATGAGAAGGCCTCCTTATATAACCTTGGAGGAGTCCAAACACTTGAGAGATATTTGGAATGAGTTGAGGATTCCTCTCCTTCAGTTGAGGATCTCCTATAATATCATGCCTTGACCATCTATTCAAATCCAACTACCTTCATGAATTGAGGGATGCTTCCCCAATTTTCCTCAACAAACCCATAATTTTCTCAAAAGAGGGTAGGGCTCCCCCATAAGGGTGCATAGGGCACTCAATCACTCCCCCAAAGAGGCTCAGGGAGTACCAACACTCCCTAACAGTGGGTAGGGGAGTGCTCCTCTCCAAAATTCATTTTTGAGTGGTTTTTCCAATGGAAAAGGGCTTGTACTTCTTGACAAGTGATTTTTATTCTTCCACACTATCCTTTGAGGTGTCTTAAGTGTCTTCATGATGTCATTATAGGCACAATATAGGAAAGATGGCAGCATACTATTTTCGACACTTACAACACTTATAGTCAAGATGCGACACTTACGGAGAAGATGCGACACTCACAACATTCGTAATGATGACACTTGCGACACTATCGAAGTGAGTAATTTTGAGGTGTAACAAATTGGCCCCCAAAGTATGAAGTTAGAAGACGATGATGACTAAAGTACTTTGTAGACATTTTTTAGCAAGGGTATGGACGCAGAGAAACTAGAAAAAGCTTCACACAACCATCAAACAAATATTATGACATGTTTCAAACCCAAGGCAAGCATACTTATGCTTGAGTGATAAATAATTTTTAGGTATGGCCACTATAAAATACACTGCGGGTCCATAATTATATTGACAAAGTGGTATAGCCACTGCAAATACAATGTGTATCTATACTCCTATGACCTGAATTGATTGTAGCCACGAAGAATACACAGTGGATGTACGAGGTGACAAGACATAGCCACAACCAATACAAAGTGGATCTATGTAATAGTATATGTGTCATAGTTCAAGAGAACTCCTTCGCAACCTGGGAAAAGTACATATAAGAGTGATGAATCAACCAAGGGTCTTCTTAATGATCCCAATGTAGTATGAATCTAACCATGTGAATAGATTTCCTGATGTCGAACATGGTAGAAACCACTTGATTATCGGTCAATGATGTAAACCGTTAACAAGCGCGAGGGAAATCACCATTGATGTCAATGATTCCCAAGGTACTCTAGTACATTCCGACGAATGTGAAGAGATGATATGAAGTCAAACATCCATGGAATCATCCGATTAGAGGTCAATTATGTAAACCCATTGTCATACATGAGGAGGCCTGCCATTGAGGCATGCAGGTCCCAAGGTACTAACTGGTTTCTAAGTCTAGTTCTAGGATAATGTGTTGAAGTCGATAGGAATAGACTCGTCAAAGGAGGGCCTTGATGTATCCCCCATCAACGACACGAAATTGATACATAGATGTAATTGGTAGATCAAATGAACATGGAATGACACGGGTATTGAAACAGGATATTTGTGATGGCTAACTCTCGAGGCAGATACTTCCCTTGAACACTGAGGCACGACAAAAGAAACATGACATGGACCAAAAATTGATAATGTAGTGGATGCTGTGACTTTCGTTAGGTGACCCAAAGGAGTAAAAGAAACTCAAAGGATTGGCTCAGTGCAGAGGTTCAACAGATTAAAATGCATGCAAAGACAAAGTGCCATGTTCAAGGGAAACCATAAGAGTTACTGGTAGTGTTCTCAAAAACTGCTTGGCTTGCTTCTCTCAATTTTTTCCCCATCTAGATAGATGAGTATCTATTTTTAATTGAACGAGCTCGAGGAGGGTAACACATGCTATATATGACTCACTTTTAGTAAGTCCCTCTTCCTTTGTTTAGCGAACTGGAATAAATAAGGGTTCGGTCCCGTATGGGCCCTTCAATGTATGATTGTTTAACAAGTCCAGAGAAGGTAAACTCGATGGTTTTTCATATTTAGAGAGTCTGAAAACAACTTAAAGATGACTCCAATGTTGTCCTTTTTCGTAATGTTAGTCTCTTGAGGCCGAAAAAGAGATAAATTATCACTCGAAAGACACCCTTTCAAACCTTTTAACGAGTGGGAAAGGAAGCAAGATCCCTCGGAAATATTTTCATGTTTAGAGAGTCTGAAAAGAGCTCAAAGACGACTCCAAGGGGTTCCTTTTTTGTATATCAATGCGAGTCCAAAAAAGTGATAAAAGTCTACTTGGTTACATTCTCATGTTTTTTCGAGCACGAGAAAGAAAAAAGACCAAGCTCGGTATTCCCCTAGATTGAAACCTAGTGTCTTAACTCTAGAATGATCATTAAAGGCTGGAGACATGCCCTCCAAGCTTCAATTCATTCACCGACTTTGAGGTTGTCGCCAATTTCTCTACTAGACGGAGAAAAAGGATAAGAGTGGATGAAAAGAAGGTTCAGAGAGGTGACTGTTTCATTTTTTAACGAGCTTGACACAAAAAAAGAACTATTCTCAGGACTCCAGGTTCAATCCCCAGATTGTTGTTTTATTTTTTAACGAGCTTTCTACAGAGAGGAAAACTATGCTCGTGACCTCTGTTTCATTTTTTAACAAGATTTCCACAAAGAAGCGAAACTATGCTCGTGGATTCTTCTTGATCATGGCTTCCGGGAGAATAATGCTCTGTAAGGATACCATGTCAAGGGACAAAACTCGGTCATGGCTTCCAAGAGATCTTCACTGGATGGAAGAAAATCACTCTGGAAGGAACACATGTCGAGGGTTGCGACAGGGATAAGAAGATCAGGTTCCAAAATCCCTACCGAAGAGATCACCATGTCAACTACTGGATCCAAATCATTGGAAGTCGAAGTCATGGGAGATGATGGAAAATTGACATCGGGAGGGGAGATAGACTGGATATCTGCCAACATTTCTTCACGAGGAGGAAGAAAAGAGGATCAATGATGGTTATCATCCTGAGGGAGCTTGTCAATGCTCAACATTTCAATGATAGATTCATCAGAAGGAAAAATATGGGAAATGTAGTCGATCGCAGACGACAAGGAACTTAACCATGATGACATCGAGTAACTTTCAGGTGCCAATATATGTTGGTCATCCAATGAGGGAGAAGTGGATTAGATAGAAATGTATGAGGTTTTAGTTGAACTAAGTGGAACTGTGTCACCTAGTGCATCGAATTTCAAAGGACTAGGTACAATCCAAGGGTCAGATGATTCCAAATATTGATAAGCCGCGGTCGAAATCATGTTGATAGTGGAAATATGATGTGTAGTCAGTGGAAGTGGTGTAGGGAAGGTACCCATGAGGTTAGAATATTTCAGTAAGCCAACACCAATGATTTCAGATGTGATCTTGTGGTATCCCAAGAAAGGAATTTTGTTGGTAGCGGGAGTGTGAGCATCAGTCGTGAAGAAATCCAATTGATCAACAGTGACAATTTTTCCCTGATGAGGAAATTGTACACATCGAAAGACCGACGAGGCAATGAAATTCATATCATAAAACCAACTTCTTCCAATTAACAAGTTGTAATCAAGGGGAGCATCGACCACCTTGACATCAATAGTGATAGTTTTTCCACCCAATTGGATGGGGAGGGACTGTAAAATCCCATGGGGATGAAAACCTCTCCCATCGAAGGCACATAAAATTGTTGGGGATTTGTTAAGTGTGGGTGATTTTAAACCTTTCCAACATGCTAAAGACATAACACAAGTTGAGGCTGCCTCATCCAGAATAGTTCGGTGGATTTGTTGATTGTGAACAACAACATCAACTTGAAAAATAAGTTGGTGGGAGAGGTGAGATGCATAATTGTCTAGGTTAAATATGATATGGTTGGACGACTCAGGATCAACAGTGCCAATAGTGGCCAAGAGAGTCCTATGTTGACTGGAGCAGTGTTGTAGAACTTCTAACGCATACATAGAACACGGTGCTTGAGCCAAATCTTCAACAATGTTGTAGTTTTGGGCGGCACATGAACTAGGATTAAAGGTATCTTTTCAGATAGTTCTCTTAGGAGGGTGTAATATAGAGTTGAATGTAGGTTTCTCAATCTGAAGTGGTCCAGACGGAGGATTAACCGATGGAGGACTAATGGAGGACGGTGATGGATCCGGTAAAGTACCGGTACCACTAGTATCCTTTCCTTTATCAGGGTTACCTGGTGTGTCATATTTATTAGAGTGAGTGTTCAAATTAATCCCATTAAACATATAAATATGTGCACTTGTCAAGACCTCATCATGAGAATGGCTAGAACTTCCCCCAGGAGAGGGGGTTTGAGCAACCATGGATTGTTGCTGTGGAAAAAGATGAGTAAGAACAACGGGTTGTGAATTTCCCTGGAAAATTTTGGCCACTTCATTGTGATGTGGACAGTCTCAAGTGTAGTGATCATCTCCACAAATGATACATGGGAATTTTAGTTTCCGTTGTGGCTGCTTTTCGGTAGCAGGTGTTTGAGATGGATTTTTGGGTTATTCATTGTTATTATCGTTTTTTATTTATTTTTTGTCTTCTTCTTACCTCTGGATTGTTGTGAAGGGGCACATTGACCTGCATTCACCTCAGAGATCTGAGTTTGGGGGGAGGTAGAGGAGAGTGTGGTCGATTGGGAAGTAGATTGAGTTTTGATGGAACCAATAACATCGTTCGCATGAGATGAGGATGACGGCTTCGATGGATCGTTATTAGCTTGAGAAACATTCAGAAGCAAATCATACAAAGTACCATATTGTGAATAAACCAAATCTAAGTACTGAGCCTGAGAAATGGTTTCTTCCTCTATGACCGCGCCACCCATAGTGACATCATGAGCGATCGGGGGTAAAAGTGATTTAGTAAACCATTCTACCAATAATATGTCGAGAATGATTACCTTGATCATCCTTCATCGTCGTTACCACTCATGAATATGGTCAGAGATATGCACAGAGTCAGTTTGATGAAGGGAGGTCAAGAGTTTAGTACCCGTCTCATAGCAAATAGGTAGTTGAAAGTGCATGAGGAAAGACATGACAAGGGAATTGAAATCATGAAAAGAAGCATGTGGTAGTTCAATATACCACTTTTTTGCTGAGCCTGTAAGTGTTCGCTGGAAAATATGCAAATGTACAGAATCATCCATGAGGGAGTTTGATGAACACCATAAATGGAAAGTCATCACATGGTTATTTGGGTCTTCTCCAGATTTTCCATCAAATTTTAGAATATCAAAAGGAAGTTTAGCTGGAATGACTGGCCAAACTAGTGAATGAAAAATAAGATTATTAGTTAACTGAGACAAGTCTGGGAGATCTAGTGTTGCAAGGAAAGGTAGTTGTCGGTTAATTTGTGGATGATACTGGTGTGGCATAGGAACACCAGTAGGACCATAAACTTGGTTAGGTGGATAGTTGTAACTAGTAGGTCCTCCTACATACGGTTGTTGTTGGCTAGGATAAACAAGATTTGATGATGGATGAGAAACATTTGCATAACTCAGTGGGTTCTGAGCATTATAAGCTAGGTGATTTTCTTGCCCATAAGGAAGATAAACATTTTTCCCTTGAGGATGGTCAGGAGTAGATCCTGAATTTGGTTACACATTAGACACATGAGGAGGATAAGGTTGTTGTCCCTGAGGACTCTAGGTGGTGTTTGGGATGCCACCCAGATAAGGTTGTCCATAATATGTTATGGAAGAAACAAGATTCGATACTCCTCCTTATGGGTTATGATATGAATTCCCCCCAATGTGGGGTTGGGTAAAAGTGCCTCCTAAAGATACTCCCCAGGGTTGTGAAGGGTTTCCAACAAATGAAGGTTTCCCCCTTGCCAACGGTGGATTAACGACTAGGGTATGATTGGAAAAGGGAGGTTTCCCTCCAGGAGGAGCATGAAAAGGGGGTTGTCCCCCGGGAGGGGTAGTCCCACCATAGAATGATGGTCCTCCAGGAGGCATAGGTCCGCTACATGGTGGTTTCCCTCCATTTGGTTGTATTTGGTTGGAAAAGGTCTGCATTCTCGGGTGAAAAGATGTCCCAGCAGGATTGTGCAGAACATGTGGAGTTGTAGAGTGAAAGTTCATAAAAGCGGAGGTAGGGATTGAAGTGATTTGGGAATGAGTAGAGGTAATGAGTCCAGCATTAGTATGGACTTGTGATGACACAAATGTAGGGTTAATGACCTGATCAATGGGGTGATTCATAGTTTGACCAGATGGTCCACTTTCAATAGGAGGGTCATCAGGATTAAAGGGTTGTCGAAAGGATTCAAAATGTTGATAGAGATCGTGTCCCAATTAATTCCTCCATACAGAACGAGAAGGTGTGGGATTTGTATCTACTGTAGTTCTAGGACAAACACGAGTCCTATACTCATCACCAAAGGTTGGTTCTGTGGATCCCATATATGTCTCGATAAACACTCTCTCGGGTAATTGTGGGACCTCTTTGTCTATGACGTTCCCAAGGGAGTCTAAATGAATAAAAAGTGGTTCGAGAGGGGTTACTGACACATATGTAGTGTGAGGAGTGGGATTCTCAACCATAACCAAAGCGCCTTCTGAGTTATCTAACGGAGGAGCAACAACACTTCTAGCGTCAGATTGATTTTCTACCTCTCCATGGTAGTTGTCTTCTGGAGGGTTAGGAGGTTAGGTTTGGTAGCCTTCTGGAGGCAACCCTTTCATCCTACGTGATTGACGAAGACCTTTATTGTCTACAGTCTCAATTTTGGAGAATAACAGTACATGCTGAAAATCTAGGACCAACTAAAAAAAAGAAACAACATACGCTAATAAAATCTAGGAATCAAAACCAAGCAAACAAGACTTCTCTCGATGATCATACTAGTTGGTGATGAAATTCAACATCGTGTGACCAAGTCAAGAAGGGGCTAGGATATGGTAGAACAGTTACAATGGCGACCTGCTTAACGAACTTTCACCTAAGTGCAAGCTTCCATGCAATAATTATGGATTTACCCTCTAAGGAGCCTGAGTGAGTTTGATCAATGTTTGTCCCAGGTACAGTGAGACTTCCCTTCACCGTCACCTCGTGTAAGTACCTAAGGATTACAGAAACTAAGGAAACCAACTCGCAGTTAGCCCCTGGGTGGGTACAGTCGACAGTCCGATCCGAACGTATGGGAAGGATAACAAGTCCAAAATCAACTCGAGAGGCTCCCACACATAATCATGGGTATACCTTCAAGTGACCCTCAATATACAATCCGACCACTACAAATAGTTAAACCACAGAGGGATAATCTTCGTAATTCACCTGAATGTGACCTCGTGCGCAACCCCTGTTAATGTTTATGCCATTATTATAGTTCTTTTCATTTCAATAGATAATAGCAACATAAGAACAATATCATTGAGAAATACACATTCACAAGAGATGCAGCATTTATCCTCGGAAACCCTCTAGAGGAAGAAAACCCAACAAAACTTCCTTAATATAGATAGCCAATACAATGCTAAGAGATATCTATGCTAAAACAAAAAGTCCTCTCCAAGATATGCGCCACTCTCTCTCTCCTTTGCCAGTAACAGATCAAAACTTGTCCCTCAAATTGAGCAAGTGAGTTGTGATCAAATAAGGTGCTAGCCTCCTTTATTATACAAGTTCTGGCACGTGTGAAGTGTCTCTTCACTGGCAGGGATGACTTCTCAATCTGGGTGGGTAAACCCACCTTTATTATATTTTTGGGTCTCTTAATTAATTGTTGGGGCCGACTTCTTATTCCACCTATTACAATTGTCTTTTGACCAATCCACAAAAGGGGATTTGGTCCTATTACAATATCCGACATGATCAATCCACAATGGGGATTGATCCTATGAATAAAATATCAATAATAATAAGAATACTCTTTGCAGTTACATTATTTCAACACTCCCCCTTAACAAAAAGGGTATTCTTCAGCAGCATCATGCGAGAGAGAGAGAACAACATCATCAACAACATCAGGTAGGAGGACAACATCATCAATATCATCTTGGATGGCATATCTATAAATCATCAGAAGTTTTCTTCATCGGTAGCATCGTCATTCTTGAAAGAATTCCATCATCATCTGCATCAATATGTATCAGTATAAAAAATGATACCTCATCACAACACTAGGTTGGCCCATCACAGTACTAGACTGGCTCTATGTCACAGTTGTTAA
>JZKD02S1592565.1:776635-822769 GCA_000966675.3 Picea glauca
CAGTATAAAAAATGATACCTCATCACAACACTAGGTTGGCCCATCACAGTACTAGACTGGCTCTATGTCACAGTTGTTAAGCTGGTAGCTCAGTGCAAGTCACATCTTGCTTTACATCTAACAACTAAGTCAGAAGCAAGGTATACATCATCTTGTTTTACATCTAACAACTGGGTCAAAAGCAAGGAACACATCATCTTTTTTTACATCTAACAACTAGGTCAGAAGCAAGCAACACATCATCTTGCTTTACATATAAAAACTAGGTCAGAAGCAAGGAATAATCTTGCTTTACGTCTAACAACGAGGTCAGAAGCAAGGAATCATCTTGCTTTACGTCTAACAGTGAGGTTAGAAGCAAGGAACACACACATCATCTTGCTTTACGTCTAACAACGAGGTCAGAAGCAAGGAATCATCTTTCTTTACATCTAACAACGAGGTCAGAAGAAAGGAACACACACATCATCTTGATTTACGTCTAACATTGAGGTCAGAAGCAAGGAATCATGTTGCTTTACATCTAACAGCGAGGTTAGAAGAAAGGAACACACACATCATGTTTCTTTACGTCTAACAACAAGGTCAGAAGAAAGGAATCATCTTGCTTTGAGTCTAATAGCGAGGTCAGAAGAAAGGAACACACACATCATCTTGATTTACATCTAACAATGAGGTCAGAAGCAAGGAATCATCTTTCTTTATGTCTAATAGCGAGGTCAGAAGCAAGGAACACACACATAATCTTTCTTTACGTCTAATATTGAGGTCAGAAGCAAGGAATCATCTTTCTTTACATCTAACAACGAGTTTAGAAGCAAGGAATCATCTTGCTTTACGTCTAACAGTGAGGTCCGAAGCAAGGAACACACACATAATCTTGCTTTACGTCTAACAACGAGGTCAGAAGCAAGGAATCATCTTGCTTTACATCTAACAACAAGGTCAGAATCAAGGAATCATATATACTCCCCCTTTCATGGAGGGTTCTTTCAGACTATACCAATCTTATCTTGAAATTGTTCAAACTTTACACGAGATAGAGGTTTGGTCAACACGTCAGCAACCTATTCATACGTGCTAACATACAGGAGCTTCAAGGCTCTTCTCTGCACCATGTCATGGATGTAATGATAGAGAATCTCTATGTGCTTCGACCTGTCATGGAATACATGATTCTCTGTCATCTTTATGCATCTCTGGTTATCACATAGGATCATGGTTGCTTCCATCTCTAGGTCAAATAGACCGGTCAACAACTTTCGAAGCCATATAGCTTCGCAGCTAGCAGAACATGTGGAAATGTACTCTGCTTCCGCTGTGTTGAGAGCAATACTGGATTGCTTCCTACTCTGCCACGAAATCATGGCTGATCCCAAACTGAAACAACATCCGGAAGTGATTTTTCTGTTAGCAATGCTTCCTGCCCAATCTGAATTAGTGTATCCACTCAATGTGAAATTATGATCTTCGTCATAACCGAGACCATAAGATATCGTTCCTTTAAGGTACCTCATCACATGTTTTGCAGCCACTAAATGAACATGTCTGGGTTCTACCAGAAACTGACTCAAACAAAACAAAAAATGTCTGGTCTGGTGTTTTTCAGATACATCAGCGATCCAATAATCTATCTATATAGTGTGGCATCAATCAATTCTGACAATGTATCAACCAACAGCTTCAGCTTTTCTTCCATGGGTGTATTCATGGACTTGCATTCCAGCATGTCGAATCTCTTTAAGATTTCGACCGTGTACTTCCCTTGGTTAAGGAAGATCCTCTCAATACTTTTCCATACCTCAAGACCTAATAAATAATTCATTAGGCCAAGGTATTTAATTTCACATTCCAAGGCAAGTCTCTTTTTACATTCAACGATGAGCTTTTCGTCTCCAGTTAAGAATAAGTCATCCACATATAGCAGTAATATTACTGGCTCATTATCCATAATTTTGAAGTAGAGATTTGAGTTTACTTTACTCTTGGTAAAGCCTAAGCTCATCAAGAAACTGTCTATACGGCCATACCAAGCTCTAGGAGCTTGCTTCAATCCGTATAAGGATTTCTTCAATCTGCAAACATGAGACCTCATGTCTTCAACCTCAAATCCTTGAGGTTTCTCTATATACACTTCGTCTTCGATGACATCGTTTAGGAAATCTGTCTTCACGTCCATCTGGTGCAGCTTCCACTTCATATTAGTCGCAAGAGCTATGATGGTCCTGATTGAAGTGGATCTAGCCACAGGAGCGAATTTCTCTTCATAGTCAATGCCTTCCTTCTGGGAAAAGCCACGAATGAAAAATATTTCTTTATACTTCTCAATACTTCCATCAGCAGCATGTTTTATTTTGAAGATCCATCTTGATGATACCACATCCTTACCTTTTGGTCTGGGAACTATTTCCCGTACATCGTTCTTTACTATGGATTGGTATTCCTTTGTCATGGCATCTGCCCATTCCTTCTTTTGAATGGCTTCTTCAAAGAAGGTAGATTCCTTATCTAGGAGATCACACATCAAAGCAATGTAACTGGAGAATGGCTTTGGTATTTTCACTTGTCTCGAGGTTCCTTCTAGAACACCATACTTCTCTCCATCTTGAATAATCTCTCTTGCCCAAGCATGCTTTCTTTTGTGGGAGAAGGTCATTTGAGGAGGTTCTTGAACTTCTATTACATCATGGTCTTCAAGATTTTCCTCATCAGGGAAAGTTACGACTTCCCTCATTGGTTCTGTAGCTCTGGGAACCTCCCTCATTGCAGTATTGGGGATTACGGGTTCCTCTTCATATACCTCTTCAAGATGGCATATTTTTTATTTCTTGAGCACTGCATATTCATCAAAGGTCACATCCCTGCTGATCTCAATGTGATGTTGACCTAGTATATAGATTCTAAAGGCCTTGGAGACTTCACAGTATCCCACAAATATTCCCTTCTTTCCTGAAGGGTCCAACTTGTTTCTCTTTTCTTTAGGTATATGAATAAACACTAGACAACCAAATATTTTGAGATGTCTTACCTCTGGCTTCTTTCTGTTGAACATCTCTTCTGGTGTCTTGAGCCCAAGTGTGCTATGGGATAATCGGTTATGCACATAAACAACTTCCATTGTTTCTTCTGCCCATAAGCACATAGGAAGATCTTGATCATGGATCATAGTCTTCACAACTTCCAGTATGGTTCCGTTCTTCCGTTCAGCTAGACTATTTTGTTGGGGATCTTGATCCCAACATCTTTGCAGAAGTTCACAAACTCTTTTGAGGTATATTTTCCTCCATTATCTGACCTGAGTATCTTAATATTTCTTTCATAAAGGTTCTTTATCAAGGCTTTGAATTCCTTGAACTCTTCAAATATATTCAGGTCTTACGAGAGTAATCATCAATGAATGATAGATAGTATACATACCCACTAATGGAGGATGATGTCATTGGGCCACACACGTCTGAATGAATGACTTCCAGTACTCATTCTGCCTTGCTGTCCCTCTTTGGAAATGGGTTCTTGATGTTCTTCCCTTGTGCACATCCATTGCATACACCTTCATTATCACCTTTGAGTTCTGGTAAACCTGTGATTGCTTTGCATATGTATGGTAGTGCCTTGTAGCTAATATTCTATGCCAAGATTCTTCAATGGTGTGGGTCATGGCAGTTTCTGAGTAACCCTTTAGCTTATGCAAGCTATCTTCTTCTCTTCCAATGATGATTCTTCATCTATGGTCTCTTCTTTATCACATTGCCTTCTGCAACCTTCACCATAGCTTCCTCAGGGTTATTACATGTGACCTGGAGAAAATTCAACAAAACAACAAGAAAGAGTAATATCCCTTTGATAACATAAAGCAATAGCACGAACAATCATCCTAGAATCTCCTTTAGAGCTATCACTTATAATTTATTTGAAGAAAAGATTAAAGGTAAGGAATACAATACGAAATGAGGTCAACACTCTCATAGTGTTGTGACCAAGAATTCTTCCATGGAAACCTGGAAATAACACACAAGGTTTCTCCTAGAGGAGCTGTTAGTTGTATCAGGAAAAATGTATACCTCTATATGATCACATGCTATCAAGTATAATACTTTACGACGACTGTTATCTCAACTATAGTCATCATCTTGTCATGTGTACCTTTGAATCCTATTAATCTTGATTAGTCAAACCTAGATCCTTGTCCTCAAGAATGAGTGATTTCTTTTCTTCCAGGTCTCCTTCACTCAAGTGATGAGTGGTTTCTTCAACCTGTCTTCTGTAATGAGACAATACGCTATCTTGACAAAAGTTTAGGTTAGAGGATAAGCTCTATGATCAACTTTTAATCCTTCTAATAATTTGATCATAGTTTCAATATCAAACACTAATAATGTCATGACAAATAAATGCATATCAAAATAATCACACCTGGGTTGTGATGCAGGAGCATCCCTCACGACAAGCAAAAAAAAAAAAAAAAACCAAAGTGGAAGCAGAAGACAGCTGGAAGACGTCCAGCGCAAGTTTTTGAATTGCCCTTGAAGTTGATGCGCAAACATAAATGAGATCATTTAATGAAGGCGCCTTGGTAAAATGTAATCAGACCTTGAGCGCCCCACTCTCGTCTGAGATAAATAGAGGCATTTATAAGTAGTAAATGTAGGTAGGTAGAATTGAATATTAGACTAGACAGTTTTAGAAGAAAGAGGGAAAACGGGATATAGACACCCTCATTGTGCATTGTAACATTAACAGGAGAAATAAGAATCGAGAGCATAGGAGAGAAGCAAAGAACTGTAGAAGAACACCCATGTACAGATCTTGAATGAATAGAAGAAGTTAATTCAGATTCATGGCTGTTGTGTTATTCTCTGTGTATGTGTGTTGAATGCTATGCATTGAATATTACTTCCTGTTTTGCATTTTTTATTATGCTATGTGTATGATTTCATGTGTTAATATTGAAATCTAAGAGGAAGTGAATGAGTTACAATTGTTTCTCTGTCTGAGCAAGGATTCCTGCAAGGAGTGCAGTCGAAGTCGTCCACAAGGAGTGCGTTGACAGAAGGCTAAGATAGCTTAACTATTGTCCTCATTCACCCAGGAGTAAAATTTGGTTACACGGGCTGTGCAAGGAGTGAGTAGGCTAAGGAGGGTCTCAGTCATGAAACTGAGCGAAGTATTGAAGGACTACTACTGCAGGTGTGCGTAGAGTCAAGAGAACTCAACACTTAGAAGTGGTTGAGAATTGCCGCAAGGAGTGCGTGCAAAGGACCTCTTTGAGGTTGGAAGTGTGAGAAAGCTCAGGAGGGAAAAGGCTTTCCAAACCTATCGAGGAGGAAACACCAAGAGTCTGTGCATCAAGTGATTGAATAGGTGCTGCAAAGTTACATGTAGAAGGATCAGTGTTCGTAGAAGAGATCTCCAAGGAGGAAGGAAATCGACGGTCAGGATATCACAGAAGAGATTGACAAAACTCATCAGCCGTTGGATCTCATAGAGTTGCGAGGAGGTTACAATCACACCAGAGCCCAAGCTCGAGAGGCTGCTGAGCCGTTGGATCAACAAGTGATTTCCCATCAGCCGTTAGATCTCGAGGAGTTGCGCAGGGGTTAAGCCCTAGTGTGCAGAGGAGAAGTCCCGGACAAGTCATCGGGATATTGAAGTTATCAGGAATTTCGGAAGTGAAGAAATATTGCAGTTTGGAATCGCGATCCACGATATCCCGATAAGATCAAGACCGTTCATTGTGGAGGAAGCGTGTCAGGAGATCCAGAAGAGTCGGAGTTCATCCTATCGGGGTTTTTGAAGGCGGGATACACAGGTAGTTTGAATCGCGATCCACGATATCCCGAGAAGATCCAAACCATCCATCAGTGGGGATGCATGTCTGTAGATCCCGAGGAGTCAGGGATCGGAGAATCAGGGTTTCTAAGGACAAAGAAATCGTTGCATTAGGAATCGCGATTTCGCGATACTCGATGGGGCAACGAGGAAGTGGTGACATGGAGGAGTAAGCTCTCACGTGCATCGGGGATCGGTATATCGGGATTTCTAGTGATGTGAGAATCAGTACAGGAGTAGTCGAGAAACTCTGAAACATGACGACCCCATAGTCATAGCAGTTGAGTGGGGAACATGTGTCACCCCATATCGGGGTTTGGGACATAGAAGGTTATGTGAATAAGTGCAACGAAGATCGCGATATCGCAATACGTGATATCCCGACGACCACGAGAACAGTGTGGGGCACGGGAGTTGGCAAGTGGACAGGTGGCACATCGCATGTTGAGATTTTGTGAGTGGAAGGGATGAGAATTTGGTGTCAAGGGTCGCGAAGCGTGAGGACATGAAGCGGCGAAGTGGTGAGAGGACTAGGAGCCGTCCATCTGAGGAGGACAGGTGGAAAATATCGAGAGATCTCGCGAACTCGGGAGTTCCCAGAGTGAGAGCCCAAGTATTGGGTCCCCCAAGTTACGAAGATGCGAGGAGCGAGAAGAAGAATAGTCGTCGGATCTGGATCGTGGGAGAACCGTCGGATCTGTGCGTGGGATCGCGTATCAGGGTCTCGTGAGAAAAGACTCGAGAATTTGGCCGCGGGGATCGCGATATTGCGAGAGTGATATCCCGACCCTTGGAGGACTTTGTGGGCCATAGTGAAGTCGGTGAGTGGAGCACAAGTGGCACGAAGTCATCGGGATCTCGCCGCGAGAAGCCCCGAAATATTGACGTTAGGACTCATGATCCCGCGAAGCCCGATTTCTAGATTTGGATAGGGGGATCATAAGAAGAATTTCTGTGGGTATTGAAATTCCCAATAGGGAATTTGAAGATCCTTTTTAGTTCTTCAGGTCTAGAGAGGAAGGTCCTGTGAGAAGACATGCCCTGGGTGGCACGCCCTGCATCAAGTGGTATCAGAGCTTGGAAGAGTTTCTTTGCTTTCTGTAGAAGAGAAAAAGGAGAATTCACCATGCCGCCAAGGAGAAGGGGTAGACAATCACCCGATCCAGAGGAGGAAAGGGAATTGTCCAGAGAAAGAGGTAGGCAAGCGCAGAATCCAGACATGGAGAGAGAAATACGAAATCTTCGTGTCAGAATGGAGGACATGGAAACATCACAAAGGTGCAAATCTGAGGTAGTAGATACCAGTGAATCCGAAGATGAAGAGGATGTTGGACATGGAGGAGAAGAAATCCCAGTGGAAGATGTAGCGATTGAACGCTTACTTAAAGGTGTTGCAAGAATGAGTACAAAGGTAAAAATGGACATTCCAGTTTATGAGGGAAATCTGGATGCGGAAGAGCTGCTAGATTGGATTAGAGATCTAGACACTTACTTCGATTATGAATATATCGAAGAAGATAAGAAGGTCATGCATGCCGTCACAAAATTAAAAGGACATTCAGCCTTGTGGTGGGATGAACTGCAAGCTGACAGGCGTTGGCAAGGTAAGCAGAAAATTAAGAGCTCGAACAGGATGATTGCAAAAATGAAGGAAAAATTCATTCCCAGGGATTATCAAATTTCTCTGTTCAGGAGGATGCAGAACCTGAGATAGAAGTTGATGACAGTGAAGGAGTATACTGAGGAATTTTACAGGTTGAATATCAGGGTAGGTCATCGCGAAAGCAATGACAAAAAGGTGGCCAGGTATATGAATGGCCTGAGGTATGAAATTCAGGATGAAATAAATATGGCAACCATTCGAACGATGGAGGATGCTTACCAATTGGCTCTGAAAGCTAAGGAGAATATGAGCCGTAAACAAAGTTAGAGAGGATGAGGAAGAAGTCATCCCAGAGGCAAAGCATTTGCCCAAGATAAATACCAGAAGCCCAAGGAGGAATGGAAGAAACCTCAGGGAAAAGTTGAAAGAGGTGGAACCTCACAGAGAAGGCCATATGTTGAGCAGTGAGGACAACAAATTGAACAAAGAGGAGGATATGATGATAATGATAGGTTTCCTCATACCATAGGTAGAGGAAGAGGAAGAGGTGGAGTAATTACATGCTTCACGTGTGGAAAGAATGGACACAGGTCGTTTGAGTGTCCAGAGAAAAAGAAAGAAACTGGAGAGACTCACATCGCCAAGGCACAGAGGCGAGATGTTGAAGCAGAATACTCTGAAAGCGGAAGGTCGTTGGTGATGCAAAAGGTCCTTTTGACACCAGAGAAGGAGATGGAGAATACAGCGCAGAGGAACAGTCTTTTTAGGACTGCTTGGAAGACCAAGGATAGAGTGTGCAAGGTCATTGTGGACAGTGGAAGCACAGATAATCTCGTTTCAACCGAAATGGTAGAAAAGCTGGAGCTGGAGACAATTGATCATCCAAGTCCATACAAAGTTTCATGGCTATAGAAGGGACATCAGGTAAATGTCACTAAACAATGCTTAGTTGATATCAAGATAGGAGGATATAATAATAAAATTTTATGTGATGTTATTCCTATGGATTTTTGTCATCTATCGCTAGGAAGACCATGGCAGTATGATAGAAATGTGATTCATGATGGGAGGATGAACACATATACCCTGGAGAAGAATGGGAGAAACCACACGTTGCATCCAATTGAGGATAAGGAGGTGAAACCGGAAGTAAGCAACAAAGTACTTCTCATGAGTGGGAAGGAACTTCTTACAGAAGTTAAGAAGAAGGAGGATCCACAATTCTTTGTGGTCAGAAAACCGAGAATTGTTCTGACTAGCACAAGAGTGGATGATTTTCCAGAAGAAGTTCAGGAAATGCTGGAAGAGTTCACTGATATTGTAGTGGATGAATTATCTCATTCATTGCCACCGATGAGGAGTGTGAGTCATCATATAGACCTCATACCAGGAGCTAGTTTGCCAAACAAAGCCGCGTACAGATTGACACCACAAGAGAATGAAGAGGTTAAAAGACAGGTCCAGGAGTTGTTGGACAAAGGTTTGGTCAGGGAAAGCTTGAGTCCATGTGTTGTTCCAACAGTACTCAGTCCGAAGAAAGACATAGGATGGAGGATGTGCACTAATTCAAGGGCGATAAACAAGATAACTATCAGGTATAGATTCCCATTGCCAAGAATGGATGATTTGATGGACTGCTTGAGTGGAGCAAAGTTTTTTTCAAATATAGATTTGAAGAGTGGATATCATCAGATTCGTATGAGAGAAGGTGATGAGTGGAAGACGACCTTCAAAACCAACGAAGGACTGTATGAATGGCTTGTCATGCCATTTGGCTTGACGAATGCACCGAGTACCTTTATGAGGTTGATGAATGAAGTTCTGAAGGAGTTCATCGAGAAATTTGTCATTGTGTATCTGGATGACATATTGGTTTTCAGCAAGACAAAGGCTGAACATCTGAAGCATTTGGCCATTGTGATGAGGAAGCTACAACAGGAGAAGATGTTGATAAATATCAAGAAGTCCTCATTCATGAAGACATAACTCATTTATTTGGGGTTTGTTATTTCAGCAAATGAATTAAAGATGGATCCGGATAAGGTAGAAGTAATCAAGAATTGGCCATCACCGAGAAATATTTTCGAGGTGAGAAGTTTTCATGGATTGGCTAGTTTCTACCGGAAATTCATCAGAAATTTCAGTGGAATTAGTGCAGCAATGATGGATACAGTGATGAAAATACATAAATATTTTCACTGGACTGAAGAGGCTGAGAAGAGTTTCAATTTGTTTAAATGAAAGATTACAGAGCAACCGGTCTTGGTGTTGCCGGATTTTCAAAAGACATTTCAGGTAAAATGTGATGCAAGCGGGTTTTCCATAGGAGCGGTCTTGATTCATGAGGACATACCGATTGCATATTTCAGTGAGAAGCTGAATGAGGAAAAAGAAAAGTACTCCACGTATGATAAATAATTTTATGCCATCATCCAGGCATTGAAAAAATGGAGGCACTATTTGATTCCAAAAGAATTTATTTTATATCGTGATAATCATGCATTACAGTTTGTGACTCAACAAGAAAAGTTGAATCAGAGGCATGTTAAGTGGGTTGAATACATGCAAAACTTCACTTTTGTAATAAAGCATATTTCTGGGACTGCTAACAAAGTGGTTGATGCTTTGAGTAGGAAATGTTTGTTGTTGCAGGAGTTCAAAGTCAGGATGTTAGCCTTTGATGATATGAGGGACATGTATGCAGATGATCAAGATTTCAAGGAAGCGTATGACGCAGCTGAGAATCCAATTCTCAGAGACATAATCCCTTGGGTAGACTACATGATCCAGGAGGGATTACTATTCAGAGGAAATCAACTGTGTATTCCAAAATGCTCCATGAGGGAGAATCTGTTGAAGGAGAAACACAACGGAGGCTTAGCAGGACACTTCGGCCATGACAAGACATTTGCAAATTTAAGCAAGTCATACTTTTGGCCAGGGATGCGAGCAGAGGTCAAAAGGTTTGTGGACAGATGTAGGATTTTCCAGCATTCAAAGGGAAGGAAACAAAATGCGGGTTTTTATCAGCCATTGCCCATACCTGAGAAGCCATGGGATGAAATTAGCATGGATTTCGTGTTGGGGTTGCCGAGGACACAAAGAGGTGTTGATTCAATATTTGTGGTAGTTGATAGGTTTTCTAAGATGGAACACTTCATTCCATGCCAGAAAACCAGCGATGCGACTCACATCGCAAATTTTTTTTTCAAAGAGATTGTTCGACTTCATGGATGGCCGAAAAGCATAGTTTCGCACAGAGATACCAAATTCATAGGACGTTTCTGGAGGACGCTATGGAAGAAGCTGGGGACTAATATGATGTTTAGTTCAGATTATCATCCTCATATGGATGGGCAGACAGAAGTGGTCAACTGGAGTCTAGGAGACTTGCTGAGGAGCTTAGTGACGGAGCACCATAGCAGTTGGGACAATATATTGTTGCAGGCAGAGTTTGCTTACAATGAATCAGTAAATCAGAGCACATGAAAAATTCCATTCCAGATTGTCTATGGGATTCAGCCGAGAGGAGTTTCTAAATTAAGGGACTCGAAACAGACTGCTACTAGCAGCGTTAGTGCAGAAGAATTCGCTGAAGCAATGAAGGAACTTCACAACCAGGTGAAGGAGTGGTTGCTAAAATCAAGCCAAGAATACAAACGCATAGCTAATCAACATAGAAGACAACTTCAGTTTGAAGTTGGTGATCTAGTTCTAGCACATTTGAGGAAAGAAAGGTTCCCAAGGGGAACATACAACAAACTGAAGATGAAGAAAGTCGGACCATGCAAGGTCTTGAAGAAGATGGGAGAGAATGCTTATGAGATCGAGTTACCAGAGGGCATTGGAATATCTACGATATTCAATGTCTCGGATTTATACCCATATAGAACTGGGGAAACAGAGACTGCAAGTGATGAACAACTAGAGGTTCAGTGGTAGAAGCAGATTCCAGTTGCAGAAAAGCCACAGATGGAACAAATACTGAATAAACGAGTGGGTAAGAAAAGTAGAAGGAAAGAATATTTTGAATATTTGGTCAAGTGGAAGGGACACCCAGTTGAAGATGCTAGCTAGGAGACTGAAGCAGAAATTTTGAAGCATGGACATACTGTGCAGGAGCTCATGGACAGGATCCCATGCAAATTTTCAAGCGAGGGAGTATGATGCAGGAGCATCCCTCATGACAAGCAAAAAAAAACAAAAAAAAAAAACCAACGTGGAAGCAGAAGACAGCTGGAAGACGTCCAACGCAAGTTTTTGAATTTCCCTTGAAGTTGATGTGCAAACATAAATGATATCATTTAATGAAGGTGCCTTGGTAAAATTTAATCAGACCTTGAGCGCCACGCTCTCGTCTGAGATAAACAAAGGCATTTATAAGTAGTAAATGTAGGTAGGTAGAATTGAATATTAGATTAGACAGTTTTAGAAGAAAGAGGGAAAATGGGATATAGACACCCTCATTGTGCATTGTAACATTAATAGGAGCAAGAAGAATCGAGAGAATAGGAGAGAATCAAGGAACTGTATAAGAACACCCATGTACAGATCTTGAATGAATAGAAGAAGTTAATTCAGATTCATGGTTGTTGTGTTATTCTCTGTGTATGTGTGTTGAATGCTCTGCTTATGAATATTACTTCCTGTTTTGCATTTGTTATTATGCTATGTGTATGATTTCATGTGTTAAGATTGAAATCTGAGAGGAAGTGAATGAGTTACAATTGTTTCTCTGTCTGAGAAAGGATTCCTGCAAGGAGTGCAGTCGAAGTCATCCGCGAGGAGTGCGTTGAAAGAAGGCTCAGATAGCTTAACTATTGTCCTCATTCACCCAGGAGTAAAATTTGGTTACACGGGCCGTGAAAGGAGTGCGCAGGCTAAGGAGGGTCTCAGTCATGAAACTGAGCGAAGTATTGAAGGACTACTGCTGCAGGTGTGCGCAGAGTCAAGAGAACTCAACACTTAGAAGTGGTTGAGAATTGCCGCAAGGAGTGTGTGCAAAGGACCTCTTTGAGATTGGAAGTGTGAGAAAGCTCAGGAGGGAGAAGGATTTCCAAAACTGTCGAGGAGGAAACACCGAGAGTTTGTGCATCAAGTGATTGAATAGGTGCTACAAAGTTACGTGCATAAGGATCAATGTTTCTAGAAGAGATCTCCAAGGAGGAAGGAAATAAACGGTCAGGATCTCACAGAAGAGATTGACAAAACCCGTCAGTCGTTGGATCTCACAGAGTTGCGAGGAGGTTACAATCACACCAGATCCCAAGTTCGAGAGGTTGCTGAGCTGTTGGATCAGCAAGTGATTTCCCGTCAGCCATTAGATCTCGAGGAGTTGCACAGGGGTTAAGCCCTAGTGTGCAGAGGAGAAGTCCTGGACAAGTCATCGATATATTGAAGTTATCGGGAATTCTGGAAGTGAAGAAATCTTGCAGTTTGGAATCGCGATCCGCGATTTCCCGATAAGATCAGCACCATTCATTGTGGAGGATGCGTGTCAGGAGATCCATAAGAGTCGGAGTTCATCCTATCGGGGTTTTCGAAGGCGGGATACACAGGTAGTTCGAATCGCGATCCGTGATATCCTGACAAGATCCGAACCATCCATCAGTGGGGATGCGTGTCCATAGATCCCGAGGAGTTAGGGATCAGAGAATCGGGGTTTCTGAGGAAAAATAAATTGTTGCATCAGGAATCGTGATTTCGCGATACCTGATGGGGCGACGAGGAAGTGGTGACGTGGAGGAGTAAGCTCTCACGTGCATCGGGGATCGGTATATCAGAATTTCTAGTGACGTGAGAATCAGTATAGGAGTAGTCGCGAAACTCCAAAACGCGACGACCCCACAGTCATAGCAGTTGAGAGGGGAACATGTGTCACCCCATATCGGGGTTCGGGACATAGAAGGTTCCGTGAATAAGTGCAACGGAGATTGTGATATCGCGATACGCGATATCCCGACGACCATGAGAACAGTGTGGGCCATGAGAGTTGGCAAGTGGATAGGTGGCACATCGCATGTCAGGATTTCAGGAGTGGAAGGGCTGAGAATTTGGTGTCAAGGGTCGCGAAGCGCGAGGACACGAAGCGACGAAGTGGCGAGAGGACTAAGAGCCGTCCATCTCAGGAGGACAGGTGGCAGAGATCGAGAGATCTCATGAACTCGGGAGTTCACAGGGTGAGAGCCCAAGTATTGGGTCCCCCAAGTTATGAAGACGTGAGGAGTGAGAAGAAGAATAGTCGTCGGATACAGATCATGGGAGAACCGTCGGATCTGCACGTGGGTTCGCGTATCAGGGTCTCGTGAGAAAAGACTCAAGAATTTGGCCGCGGGGATCGCGATGTTGAGAGAGTGATATCCCGACCCTTCGAGGACTGTGTGGGCCATAGCGAAGTCGGTGAGTGGAGCACAGGTGGCACGAAGTCATTGGGATCTCACCGCGAGAAGCCCCGAAATATTGACGTTAGGACTCATGATGTCGTGAAGCCCGATTTCCCGATTTGGATAGGGAGATCATAAGGAGAATTTCTGTGGGTATTGAAATTCCTGATAGGGAATTTGAAGAGCCTTTTTAGTTCTTCGGGCCTAGAGAGGAAGGTCCTGTAAGCGGACGTGCCTTGGGTGGCATGCCCTGCGTCAGGTTGCATCATTCCTCTAAATGTGTTGGATCTTGAGATCCTTCTGGATCTATGGCAAGATATCCCTTCTCCTGCAAATACTCTTTAGGGTTTAACCATTAAACATATGTGAGTACATACCTCTGATGACATTTGTAGGTAGTGGATCCATCTGGTAGCAACAGTAATCATTACCAACTCTTAAAAAAACTTCAAGGGTGATTGCAACTGGTCTTATGGATGCAACTGCAACTGATGCTGCAACTGCAATTGATGCTGCAACTGCAACTGGTTCTTAAACTGCAACTGCAACTGCAACTTAGGGTTTTATGAGGAAACCCTAATTTTTCAATCTTCAAATTTTGAAATTCTAATCCAGGGAATATATGCGTTGGGTTGAGGCGAGTATGCTGGTGTAGTCAGAATTTTGAAAATCCAACTTTTACCCCCTCAAAATTGATCTGTGGATTTTTGGACTGGTGCTTCTAGTTTTCTAGTACTCTGGTACTTCTGGTACTCTAGTTTTCTGGTACTTTTTGAAACTAGGGTTTCAATTTCTGAGAGATCTAGCCACTAAAAAGGTGCGCTAAAGGTGCCAAAATGATACTTGGGGGAGGACACAACTTTCTAGGTGGTTTTGGAGCTGAAAAGCTTCACTTTTGAAAAACCCTAATTTTGCAGGTACGACAATAGTGACGTTTTTCTCTTGCGAAATATGCTTCCTTCAATTTGGCTCTGAAACCATGTTAATGTTTATGCCATTATTATAGTTCTTTTAATTTCAATAGATAATAGCAACATAAGAACAAGATCACTGAGAAATACACACATTTATCCTCGGAAACCCTCTAGGGGAAGAAAACCCAACAAAACTTCCTTAATATAGATAGCCAACACAATGCCAAGAGATCTCTATGCTAAAACAGAAAGTCCTCTCCAAGATATGCGCCACTCTCTCTCTCCTTTGCCGATAACATACCAGAACTTGTCTCTCAAACTGAGCAAGTGAGTGGTGATCAAATGAGGCGCTAGCCTCCTTTATTTATACAAGTTTTGGCACGTGTGAAGTGTCTCTTCACTGGCAGGGCCGACTTCTCAATCTGGGTGGGTAAACCCACCTTTATTATATTTATGGGTCTCTTAATTAACTATTGGGGATAACTTCTTATTCATCCTATTACAATTGTCTTTTTACCAATCCGCAAAAGGGGATTTGGTCCTATTACAATATCCGACATGATCAATCCACAATGGGGATTGATCCTATGAATAAAATATCAATAATAATAAGAATACTCTTTGTAGTTACATTATTTCAACAACCTCTGTGTGAGAGGGCGATCCCAGAAAACCTATACGACAATTGGATTTGACTTTCCCTATCTCAGGATGCTAATGTTCATTTTGAAAAACTTTGGAGAGTTGTACTCACAGCCTAATCCAAAGTGCTAATCCTAGTCTAATGTTGGTGGAAGATCCTAAAAACAAAAATGTTCTAGATAATTTTTAATTAGCGTTGATTTTATGGCTGTTCTTTACTCATAGGGTGTATGACAATGAAACTGATGGTATGATGACTCAAATCCCAAAAAATGCACAAGAAGATGATAATAAATCTTGTCTTTCGATGAATGGCTATTTAAGGGAAAGAGAGAATGTTGTTTTCACTATCAAACACTAATATGCAATGTCCTCAATCAATTTGCTTCTCACTCAAATCCGATGCAATGTTAAAAATTTCAGAAATGCCTTCTAATATCCAAACCAATCACTAAAATATGTCTTTTTTCTTATATGTGAATGATAATAAGATGCAAGACTTCTAAATGTCAATCAGATTTCAGGATTAATCAGTCGAAAGCAAACTTCACAGAAAACAAAGACACACTCTCGTCGTGAAATAGACAAGAAGGACAAAGATAAACAAATTGCAAACAAGAACCAAAAATCTCAAACAAAAAAGAGAAAATATGGAAAGTTGACCTCAAATATCAAATGAAAAGGTTCACATACCTTTGGATTGCGTCACAAAAGTTTTCACTCAGTCAGATAAGGGAGAAGAAAACAACAAGTTAACTCTAAGTCATCAAAGACAAAGAGTTATTGCAAAGCAAGGACAAATGTCAAAAATCCAAGAAAGAGATGATGAATTCTCAGAAAGAATGGTGTTTGAAAGTTAATATCAATATGGATTGAGAGTATGGGACCCTGTGCAAATGCCAAAACCTAGAAATAGCTTCCGAAAATGCAAATTTTGGAGAATTTCTCACAAAAAAGGGGATAACGCTTTGGTATAAGGGGCACCAGGGCATTTGAATGCTCTGTGTCAGGATATAGGGGAGTGCTAGCACTCTGAAAACAACAAGAGGGGAGCGCTCTACTCCAAAAACTCCGAAAAATGTCCCAAAACTCAAAAAATGAAGGAAATTCAGTCAATCAGGGTGATCCTTATGACACAATGACACAATCAAACCCATATAAGAACTAACATGACAATATGGAGAATATAAAATCAGTGGGAAAAGGGCCAAAACAAGATCTGGGAATGGAAACAAAAATCAGAGCTCCTCCCCAGTGGAGTCGCCAATTTCTGTTGTAGGTGAATCCCCCTCCAGACAAGTGGATTCCTTCTTGGTCTCTAAACTCCTAAGGCCAAGACAGAAGGTGCTTAACATGGACATTGACTTCCTTTTAGATCTAATCAAGCTAATGAAAGAAAGAGAAGGAGAAAGATATGTACCTTATGAACGACATTAGTCCTTGCAAAGTCCAGGCTAAGCTTCGATCTTAAGCTCCTTGATAGGTCTTGCAAAACAAACAAACATACAATGGGCTTCCTACTCTACTGAGATTAGCTCAATCATGGATCCATGTACTACAGAAAAACTTATATGGAACAAGAACAAGTTTGAAAGAAACAGACCAAACATTGATTATATTAATGAGAACAAGTAAAAGTACTTACAATCCTTTTAATGAAGATGCAACAACCTCTTCCATTTCTTCTTGTCTAACCCCTTTGCTCAATCAATCTCCACTGATTGCTTTGATGACATCTCACTCATGAGATTGTAAGTTTGATGTAATTCCAAATTTCCATTGTGTCTTTCACCATGAGAAGGCCTCCTTATATAACCTTTGAGGAGTCCAACCACTTGAAATATATTTGGGATGAGTTGAGGATTCCTCTCCTTCAGTTGAGGATCTCCCCTAAGATCATGCCTTGACCATCTATTCGAATCAAACTACCTTAAGAAATTGAGGGATTCTTCCCTAATTTGCCTCAAAAAACCCAAAATGTTCTCAAAAGAGGGTAGTGCTCCCCCATAAGGGTGCACAGGGCACTCAAGGACTCCCCCAAAGAGGCTCAGGGAGCGCCAACACTCCATGACAGTGGGTAGGGGAGCGCTCCTGTCCAAAATTCATTTTTTGAGTGGTTTTTCCAATGGAAAATGGATTGTACTTCTTACCAAGTGATTTTTCTTCTTCCACACTATCCTTTGAGGTGTCTTAAGTGTCTTCATGATGTCGTTATAGGCACAACATAGGCAAGATGGAAACATGTTGTTTTTGACACTTGCAACACTTATATTCAAGATGCGACACTTGCAGACAAGATGCGACACTTACAACACTTGTAATGATGACACTTGCGACACTATCAAAGTGATTAATTTTGAGGTGTAACAGTCATGTGGGTGCCATTTGGGTAAGTCAGTACATCAAATTCCCGGGGTCGTAACTTTTTCATACGATCTTCGTTTGACATGATCAATACCTCGTTAGAAATATCAATTCAAGGACTACAACTTTTGTGTGAGAAACATCGAAGGAAAATTCATGTTCCTCCTCGTTTTCCCAAAAAAATGTCGTTTAGGGCTTCCAAACGGCTCTAGAAGTTTGAGGACTTGAAAATACGCTAAAAATAGTAAATTACCAAAATTGCCAGAAAACTGTTTTGAGCCAATTGGAAAAGGTGGGTGGCCATTGATATCCACCTGGGGCATATGGCCACCAAAGATATAATGTGGATCTGTCCATCTATGACCTGACTTGATCAGAGCCATGAAAGAATACATAGTGGAGCTACGATGTGATAAGAGCATAGCCATAGAGAAATACAAAGTAGATCTATGTTAAAATATGTATATTAATCGAATAATCTCAATTGCAACCTGGGTAAAGTGTGTATGCAGATGAATACTCAACCCAGGGTCTTCATCCTGATCCTATAACAGTACGATTATGTCCATGTGAATAGATGATTTGATGTCAAACATAACATAAACTACTTGATTACCAGCCATTGAGGTATACTATTAACAAGTGTGAGAGAAATCACCATTGATGTCAATGACTTTCAAGGTACTTTAAAGTACAATCCAACGAATGCGAATAAATAGCTCAAGTCGAACACTCGTGGAATCAATCAGTTAGGGGTCATTAATTTATACCCATTTTCGAATGCGAGTAGGCCTACCATTAAGGCATGCAGGTCCCAAGGTACTGATGTGTTCCTAAGTCTATTTCTCGTATAATTTGTTGAAGTCGATAGGAAAAGACTTGTCGAAGGAGGAAATTGATGTATCCCACATCAATTGACACAAAAATCGTCACAGGAAAGTGATAAGATATAGTAGATAAAAATGGACTAACACGGGTATGGGAATTGGTAATATTGTAGATGGATGAATTTTGAGGTGAGGACTTCCCTTGAACATTGAGGAACGACATAAGACTTGGAAACATGGACTCAGAGTGGACCAAAACATAATGCAACGAGTGCTGGGGCATTCTTTGGATGGGCCAAAGGAGTAGAAAGACTCATAGGATTGGTTCAATGCAGAGCCTAATGGATTATCCAAGTTTATGGTGAGGTGAAAACAAGTTCGAACATTCAAGGGAGACCATAAGAGATTCCTTAAAATATTTCAAGAATTTCAACCCACTTCCTTCAATTTACCCCCATCTAGATAGATGAGTACCTCTTTTTCTTTTAATGAGCTTGAGGAGAGTAGCATATGATCGATATAACTCACCTTCGGTAAGTTCCTCTTCCTCTATTTAAAAAAATGGAAGAAGTAAGTTTTCATTTCCTAGATAGGCCCTTCAATGTGTAGTTTTGTGAGTCTAGAGAAGGAAAACTAGGTTGTTTTTCATGTTTAGGGAGTTTGAAAATAACTTAAAGAAAACTCCAAGGTTGTCCTTTTTCATAATTTTAGTCTCTAAGGTCCTAAAAAGTATAAAATAATACAAGATAGAACTCTTCTAGCCAATATTGACTAGAGCATTCTTTTTTCATAGTTAGTCTGTTGGAACTGAAAAAGGGGTAATCTACTGCCCAAAAAATGACTCTTCATATTTTACTAAGTTCGAAGTACGATGAAGCTTTCTCAATAGAGTTATAAGGCCATTAAAAAGTATCTGCTCCAAATACAACTCAATAAACAAGCCAATATGGGAAAAAATTGTCAGTAGTTTCTTAAGAACATACAATAATTTAGGAAAAAACTCAAAAATAAACATTATTAATGTGAAAAAGGGTCTAAATGACTTTATTTGGAAAAAGTAGAAAGTCAATTAGGGATAAAACACGTCATTTTCACCTTTCATTTTACAATTTTCCCTTTGTTCTTGAGTTTCCCTCTTTTGGAGTGATTCTTCCATCATCGATTGCAAGAGCTACGGAAGACCATTTGCATTTTCATCAGGACCAGGTTGGTAGTCTGATCCTTCTCATCCATTTGCATGTTTTCTTTTTCTTTTTCATCGTTTATTTCATGAGATTGGGATCTCTAGAAAGATCTAGAGTGTAGAACATGATTGACACTCCCTTAAGCAATCGAGGGGGCTCTCATCGAGATTTCAGTGCCTTGGTATGCCTTCTAGGGGAGCGTTGGGAATAAAAATTGATTTTTTTTTTAGTTTTTTGCTTTGAAAAAAGCAATTTTTTTCTTTAAGAAACTTGAACAATGTGATTTTATTAAGAATTTGTAGGTTTTAATTGGCCAATATGATTGAATGGAAGGAAAGAGAACATGAATTCGGTGATATGGATTCCCTACAAGACCCTCAAGTGAGGGTACCTCTACGAAACTGCGGTTTGCTGAAGTATTTCAAGCTACAAAATATGAGAAAAAATGTTCTTTTTCTCGAGTATCTGATTGGTCTATGGGAAGATAATGAGAAATCATTGCAGATAGGATCTCATATGCTTGAGATCGACATAGAATACATTTATTTCCTGATGGGGATCTCGAAGTGGGGAGCACCCATCATTTTTTCTCGACACTAGTCTACTCCACTACCAATAACTGCACATGTTGCCTAGTATTGTGTGCCATGATCAAGATTAGTAAGGGGAAGAATCGTCATCAAAGATGTGATGGACCTACCTATTCTATCCATTCTCTTTTCCATCACTAAATTGGAGGGAAGAACCAGTTCCCATCTTGCTTCCAAATCTCAGATATCGTATTCTCTTCAGTGCTTGGAGCCCATGATATTTAACTAGTGTGCAGGGTTCTTAAGAAATGTTAAAGAGAAAATATCAAAGTGTAGAATGGGTAGACAATTTTTTTTTGTATATGGATCTTTCTTGGTTTCTTTCTTCTTGGATCGAGTACCACAGATATAACCATAGGTTGCATTGATAGAATGCCCCGCATCTGAGCCCTAGATGGAGAGGTGGACGAGCCTCTCACCTCAGTTGGGGAATGAGCCCTTAGCCTTTCATTTTACTGTTGAGTTCTTCACATGGTGGAGAAGGAATCTTGTGGTGATATAGGATTATCCTTATGTTGGGGTTGACTTTAGGGGTAGTGTGGATTTTTTTCTCCCCAAAGAGGAACAATGGGATGTGTCAGGTAAAATAGGAAAGATCATGACCTTGCAACAATGTTTTTTTTTGTTTTTATATGTATATACATATTTTTTTGTTGTATAATGAGGGATCTAAATAATTTGTTTTCATCATGCAGAAAAAGGTATGTCACATATGGTGGGGATGCCAACATTAGGATGTCATGGTGATGTTTAGGCAGAAACAAAAATTGGTGTCAGAGTTAGAGGAATTTGTGAGGTGAAGATGAACCTCTGTGGATTGACCATGGGTGTTCCTTCCATGAGGATACAAGATGTACCTTTGCACCTTTAGAGGCACACAGTTGGGGTGTTGGAGGACCTCACTCATCTGTTGCGACGAGTGGCTAGAGCGGTTGTGTGTTATGATGAGCACAATGTAGTGTAGGAAGAGGAGTAGAGTCTCTTGACACAATAGTCTTTTATGATGATTTCATGGGCATAATTTCCCACATTGTTTCCCTTCTATGTAATTTTTGGATGATATGTTTTGACACACTTTTTCTACTTTATATACAGACACATATATATGAGTTTTTCAATGGCTACTTATGTTTTTAAAATAATGTGATGTTTTTATTTACATGTTTTATGTTCTAAATGATTATATATGTGTAACATACCAATCCAACATAGAATTTGCTAATGAGTCTGGAATCGTATTAAGTTCTCTCGATATATGTCTATATTCTAAAAATTCAAAAGATCTTTTGAGACCATGAATACCTAGATGGAGACATAGAAAAACTGTATTACAAACACTGTATTAATAATCAAGTTGACGTACCACGAGTTGAGAATCAAGGTTGATAATCAATTGAGATATAACTAAATAAGAATCTTCGGTTAAAATTCCAATTACAACATGACATTTTGCAATTTTATTGGTTGTAGATCTAAGGAAAATTCCTCCTAAACTCACTAACTCGCCAGAGTGGTAGATGACCCAAGATGCATAAGGGATGTTCCGGATATGTTGACTAGTTCCATTTACAAATCCAAAATACATACGAAATGATGATGACATATATGCATTCAAGCAAAAAGAAAAATATAAGAAGCTTTAAATAATGAGTAAAAACTCTCCCACACAAAAGAAAAGACACACCAAACCAAAAATGTATTGTACAATAATGTACAAACCACACTTGTGAGATATTCTATGCATAGTACTTCTTGAGGTAAAACCAATTTTAGGGCTCACTGAGAGATAATCCATCGTAATCCACTAACTTGTAGACACCTCTCTGTAGCACATGCTTCACGATGTATGGCCCATGCCACATAGGTTCTAACATACATTCACCAAGTTTATCATGATATTGGTAATATACTAGGACCAGATCTCCTTCTGTGAAAGTGTGAGGTTGAACAAAATTATCATATTGAGTCTTGATGTGTTTTTTATATGTCTCTTTAATGAGAGAAAAATCATGACGAGTTTCATCCAACTTCATTAGATATAAAAAAAATCGTCTTCGACATAAGTATGGGGTAGGAGTTCTACAATGAGTTTCAAGGATGGAATCTCGCATTCAATCAAAAATATTTCTTCCAACCCATATACCAAATGGAAGGGTGTAAATCCAATGGTGGTTTTAACTGAAGTCTGATAAGCATAGAGTGTGGAGAAGAGATGTGAATTCCAAGAGGTTTTCTTCACCCCCACCATGCATTGAATCATGGTATTCAATACTTTTTTTATGGCCTCAACTTGTCCATTGGCCTGAGAATAGTAAGGGGATGAATTCTCATGATGAAAAACTAACTTGGTGCGCAATTCACCCATCATCTGGTTTTGGAAATGGGATCCATGATCGACTACAATCGCTTGGGGGAATTTAAAGCAAGTGATGATGTGATTGAACATGAAGAATGAAGAATTTTGACCATCATTAATAAATGTAGGAATAATCCCATTTGGTGAAATAATCGACTACGACGATAATATAACCGTGCCCCCAGCTGAGGTAGGCTTACATTGCATGAAATCAATACCCAATTTTGCAAATGGGTCGATGGTGACAATTGGATGGAGTGGATATGGGTGGGTACATGATTTCTTATAAAATATATAATAGGGTGGGAATTTTTTAATGGCCTCAATGCAGTCTTTGAACATGGAAGGCCAAAAATAAACGACATTTAAGATTTTTTGGGCTATAGCCATCCCAGAAAGATGACCACCACAAGCTCCAAGGTGAGAATATTTTAAAAATTTCTAAATATATTCATGGGTTAAGAAACACAGTAGAAAAGTTTCAATACCTCGACAATACAAAGAGTCTCCAATGATAAGGTAGTGCTTTGAATGGTGTCTAATGCGACATTGTTTATCACGTGAAATGCCTGGCTAGAAGCGGTTGATCTAGAGATAGAGAATAATGTCTCCATACCAGAATCAAATGTACTAATGAGGAACAATGAATCATTAGGAAGGGAATCACTGGGCTCAGTATTCTCATCTGTATGGGGAAGATCACAAATTAATTCAGCAAAAAACAACAATTTCTTAGCTTTGGATTTGGCAAACACGAGATCAAATTCTTGGAGAATAACGATCCATTTGGAATATTTTCCTTGAATTACTGGATGAGTCGAGATGTGGTACATGGGGTTTGATTCAACAATGGTTGTGTTAGTGTGAAGAAAAATATAGTGGTGAAACATTTAGACAACAATAATTGCTTCCAAAGCCAACTTTTCAACATGTGAATAATGGATTTCATGATCTGAAAGGCTCTTACTTAAATGGTAGATCACATGTTCGACGTCGTCATCGTCCTCTTTCACTAACACCATGGAAATAGTAATCTCTCGCATAGTTGGGTGGATGTAACAATGGTGTATTTGTTAAAGCATGATTTATATCATCAAATGAGCATTGAGTAGTTGCATCCCAGATAAAAGGGGCATCCTTCTATAGTAATCTCATGAATACTTTAGTAATTTTGTCATAATTGCATATAAAACGATGGATAAAGTTTTCCTTCCCTTGCAAACTTTGCATTTGGGTAAGAATGTTGGGATGAGGTAAAGAGAGCATAACTTTTACTTTTAAGGGATCCACCCTAATCCCATCTTTGGACACTACAAAGCCGAGGAATCTCCCCAATTCAAAAACAAAAATTCATTTATGGGGGTTCAAACGTATGTTGAAATACCTACATCTAAGAAATATTGTTGTTGGATGACCAATATGATCCTGTCGACGAGTCGAGTGAGCTGGAAAGTCATCGAGATAGGGTTCAACAATATGTTTGATGTCATGGAAAGCATACAACATATCCCGCTGAAACGTGGCTCCAATATTTTTAAGGCCAAAAGGTAATTTTTGATAGGTGAAAGTCCCCCATGAGAAAATGAAGGTTTTTTTGTGTTGATCAACATGTAAAATATCAGTCTTGTTATAGCCAGAAAAATCCATCCATAAAAGACAAAATGACGCTTCTAGTGAAATTATCAATAATTTGGTTAATAAAGGGTGTAGGGTAATTGTTCTTCAGATAAGACTTATTTAGATACCTATAATCGACACAATTATTTTTTTCCCTTGCTTCTTGGTGACAGGAAAGATGTTAGAAACCCATTTGTTCAGAGGTACGGGATAAATCAAACCATATTTTAGTAACTTTTCTACTTCTGCCTTGATTGCAACAGTTTTCTTGGGAAGAACCGAGTGAAGTTTTTGTCTTATAGGTTTAACTCCAAGGTAAGTTTTTATTTCATGCACAACTATTGTAGGATCAATCCCTATAATTTATTCGTAGCTCCAAGTGAATATGTCATGGAATTATTTAAACAAGGCGATGTAAATTTCAATCTCTTCAGTTGAACAATTGGCACCTAGTTGCATGTTTTCCACAATACCTTATTTTGCGGATATGTCAACACTGAGTGTTTGAGATATGTTTCCCAAATTTCCCTCATAGAATGTATCCTAAGTGAGTATTGGATATTGGGGAGTGTTGACAATACCAGTGCGAAATATAGATGAAATATCTTTCTCAATCTCATCCAAACTAGGTATAAAGGATGAACGATGGTTGTTGTCATCCCATGGTGCCTCCTTGATACTAATCATTTCCGTAATGGATTCATCGAATGGAAAAATCCATATGATGTAATATAAAGTGAAGGATAAGGAATATAACCAAGATGGGAGAGAATACGAATTAGACACCACCAGATGTTGGTCATCATGTGAAGGAGAGGCATATTGAATGGCGTCGTAGTTTGCCTCTGCGGGACTAAGTGGCATAATGTTACCTAGTGAATCGAATTCTAAGGGACTAGGTACGATCCATGGATCAGATGATTCAAGGGACTAATGTACCATATTTGAAATCATATTAACCATTGCGATAAGTTTCTTAGTTGGAGGAAGAGGTGTGGGGAAAGTTCCCATGAGCGAAGAATATTTTAGTAGATCTACCTCGACATTTTCATAAGTAATCTTTGAATCCCCCAAAAATGGAATATTGTTGGTTGTTTGAGTGTGAGAATTAGGGGTGAAGTAATCTAATTGATTGATGGTCACTATTTTTCCTTTATGAGGAAATTGTACAGATCAAAATATTGATGAAGTGACAATATTCATAACATAAAACCATCTTCTTCCTAGCAATAAGTTATAATCAAGAGGAGTGTCGACTACTTCTACATCGAAGGAAATCATTTTCTCCCCAGTTGAATGACTAAGGATTGTATCAATCCATGAGGTTAGAAACCACTTCCATCAAATGATTTTAACATGGTGGGAGATTTATTAAGACTAGGTGATTTAAGGCCTTTCCAACATGCTAATAATATAACACATGTTGATGCTCCCTCATCCAAGATTGTGCGATGAATATTTTGATTATGGAAAAAGACATGAATTTGGAAAACAAGTTGGTGAGAGATTCATGATTTAAAACTATCCATATCAAATGTGATATTATTTGATGAATAAGGATCTATGGCTCCAATGGCTTCCAAGAGAGTTCTATGTTGTCTAGGGAAGTGTTGTAGAACTTTGAGAGCCGACATTGCACAAGGTGCTTGGGCCAAATATTCAACAATGTTGTATTTCTGGGTAGCATGAGAGTTAGGATTAAAGGTCAACTTTCTAATTGTGCTCTTGGGTGGACATAAGATAGAGTCAAAATTTGGTTTCTCAATTTGGAGAGGTCCTTACAAAGGGGTAACTAAAATGGAAGGTGGATCAATTATAGTTCCATTAGTTACGCTTTCCTTACCAGGATTACTTGGTGGTGTGTCATATGTCGTAGTTTGAGTGGTCAAATATATAGTATTAAACATATAAATGTGTGCACTTGATAAAGAATCCTCGTTAGGAGGATGACCTAGGTTTCCTCCTTGTGGAGGTGTAAGATTTTTTGCGACCAATGACTATTGTTGTGGAAAAGGATGTGTCAAAACAACGGGTTGAGAATTTCCTTTAAATAATTTAGCTACATCATCTCAGTGGGGGCAATGTTGTGTGTAATGATCTTCAACACATATGAGAAATGGAAATTTATGTTTGCACCGTGGTTTCTTTTCAGTAGCAGGTGGTTGTGATTGTGTTTTTTATTTTCAGTTTGATTATTATTTTTCTTGGGTTTGTTCTTAATTTTATTTTTCCCCTCTGATTGTGGTGGTGAAGAAGATTGAACTTCATACACTTCAGATACTTTAGTAGGGGTGGAATTTTATGATATTGGAGTATGCATGGTAGTCAAGGAGGTTATTGAATTATTGGTTATGCGAGTCAATTGTGATATAGACTAGGTTTTGACGGAACCGATAACATCATCCGAATGAGTGGTGGAGGATGATTTTGATGGATCAGTTGATGTGAACGAAGAATTTGGGATCAATTCATACAAAGTATCGGATTGGGAATAAACTAGATCCAAATAATGGACATGAGTGATGGCTTCCTCCTCTGTGACTACACCACCCATTACTACATCACGAGCAATAGGAGGTAATAGCGATTTGGTGAACCATTTATCCAACAGTTGGTCGAGAATGGTTTCTTTCATCAACCATCATCATTTCCTCCATTCATGAATATGATTAGAAATATGTACGGAGTTAGTCTGACGAAGGGAGGTCAAGAGTTCCATACCGGTTTCGTATCTGATGGGAAATTGGAAATGGGTGAGGAAATCCATGGCAAGTGTATTGAAATCTTGAAAAGTTCCACATTGTAAATCAATGTACCATTTGGCCATTGAACTTGTAAGAGTACACCGGAAAATATGTAAACGAATAGAGTCATCCATTAGTGAGCTTGATGAACACCATAGATGAAATGTCATGATGTGGTTATTAGGGTCTTATCCAGTGTAATATTCCTAGGTCGAACCCCAACTATAAATGTAATAATGTACTTAAGCTAGTGAGTTGTTTAATATCTTTTTGGCATGCATCTTCCATAGTGTAGTGTGTGCATGTATTGTGTAGTAAAATGATGAAGTGTGCACATTCCAGGATACCGTGTGCAACAACTTAAGTGCGCGCGATTTTGAGGCTAGGGAGACTTTGTGTATATGAGGTGTTTTATAGGCTGGTGAGCTAGTTATTATAAGCCAGGATGCTTATGTTTTGTATTAGGCGAGAGATCTTAGATGATAAAGGCCAGTGAGCCTATTTTTGTATGTGCCTCATCATTAATATGAAATACATCATTGTGCGCAAACCGACCACGATAAAAGATTATGGGGGACTAAACTCCACTAGTTAGGGAAAGGGGGGGCTAAAAGTTAAGGAAAAGGGATAAGCCAGAGAGCTTAAGCCAAAAAGGAATATTATATTAATATTTCTTAAAGTATAAAGTATGGATAATTATTTTATCCTAAGTTCAAAAGATGGGGACAAGTGAGCAAAAGTATCTCCCAACATGACAAGTGTCAAGGTGGGGACATGCATACATATTGTTTGGACTTAGTTCATTTGGGGGGTATCATTCATTCATTCATCCATCATTCCTTCCATCATTCATGCATCCATTGAGCCATACCATGATCTT
Organism: Picea glauca; assembly: GCA_000966675.3. Classification (NCBI taxonomy): domain Eukaryota; kingdom Viridiplantae; phylum Streptophyta; class Pinopsida; order Pinales; family Pinaceae; genus Picea; species Picea glauca. The sequence continues at coordinate 804,569 of JZKD02S1592565.1, forward strand.
TCACTCACATAGTCAGTTATCCTCCATACTTTCATGTCATTATACCTAAACCTATATCCATATCCATACGTGTTTCTGTAGTTGGTTAGCTTGGGAGCTAGACTAAAGAAGCGGGTTGTTAGGCCCGTAGGATATTGAAGAGGCGGGTTGCTAGGCCCGTGAGAAATCTCTCTGAGTGAGAGAATTGTTGGGAATTGATTTCTTGAAGGTGTTAAACTTCTGTTACAGGGCTCTGAGACTTCCTGTTCGGCCTCTTGTTGAAGCCCTGGAAGGGAAGTGGGACAGCTGAAGGACTGTTGAGTAGAGAAGGGGCACACTTCTTGGGGTGGGACAAGAATTAGGGTAATGAGGGATTGTAGGCTGTTAGTTTGAGTAGGCACCTATGGCAGAGTCTTTCCCGATGTCCATGATCCATTAGCCTGGTAAGGAACCCTTTACCCAGGTGGAGTTTAGTCCCAGCTCGAGGGGTGACCCACTGTTGAGAGTGATGAACAATGTGGTATAAGGCTGGGAGGTTCGTGGAAGGTTTGCACGTAGTTGGTGATATTATTACCAACATAAGTGTCAATTGTGTGATAAATTTTCATGTTGCATTATTATTTACGCGTTTATTTTTATGGGTTTATCCTATGTGTGGATATAACTGTCTTTATATTTATGGGTGTTTCTTGTATATGCTGCATGTATATGTTTATTATTTTTTCAGTATGAATCCATGCATTTACAGATTTATTTGTTCGTTTATGTTATATATATATATATATATATATTTCTGTAAAAGTTCTATGTGTATATATTTTAATTGCATGTAGTTCGAAATTTGTATGTGGCGTAGCTCAGTTGGATACTAGGTATGTTACAGTATGTTCCATAGAGAGAATGAAATAGTTGTCTCGTGTAGCCTGCCTCAGCATGAGTGGCCGGGGACGTTACAATATGCTATCAGAGATAAGTGAAGTGTCAGAGTAGTGGCGTTTCTCAGCCTTTTGGTGGTCGGGGACATTACAATATGGTATCAGAGCTAAGTGAAGTGTCAGAGTAGTGGCAATGCTCGGCCTATTGGTGGTCGGGGATGTTGCAATATGGTATCAAAGATTCAGTTTTCAACACTGAGCCTGGATGGGCTGAGCAAGTTTGAGTTGAAGAATTTTTTTATAGAGGATTGATTTCAAACTGGCCAAATCTCAAGTTATAGAGCGTCCATGATATAAAGTAACAACAATTGGGAAGAATTTAGAAAAAGCCCCAATTTATGTTGTTAAATTCATGGGGAAATTGAGAAATTCGGCCAAGTGGTGAGACATTATTGATTTATTATCTGTTCTAGAAAATTTGAACCTGGAATTGGTCGAATTTGAAGTTACAATGAAGCCATGATAGTTGGAGCGAGATTAGTAATTAAAATTCTCAATTAGTGAATTGAGATTGGGAAGAATTCATTGCAGAAATGTCAACCCACAACGATTTGTTGTTGTAGAGGTTGAACTAGTGTTGTCGGGGTGAAATTGAACAAATTTCATAGTGGCAGAATGTATATGGTAGAAACTGGGAAAAAGTTAAGCAAAAGCCCCAATTTCTACATTGGAATTCACAGGATTTGATGCACATAAAAATGAATGTGCACAGGTGGGCACACTAAAAATGCATGATGCGCAGTAAAAATCTTGTGATATGTAAAAATTGGGTGTCACACAGAAAAATTTTGGTGTGCTGGAGCACGCGCTAAAGTTTGGCATCGCGTGGAAAAATAGTGGTGTGCTGGTGTGCACACTGAATTTTGGCACCGCGCGGAAAAGTGTTGGTGTGCGGTTGCACACACTAAATTTTGATGCCACGCAGAAAAATGTTGTTGCGCGGTGTGCATACGCATAAAATAGTGCATGCAGTGCACACACACATATTAATGGCACGCGTGGTGTGCATAACATTGGCAGAGCACAGAGGATTTTGGTTGTTGCGTGCACAATAGGGTTGTATGTTGTAGTGCGACAGTTTAGTTAATGGTCCGTGGATAATTTAGTTGCATGAGGGTGGTGTACTAAACTCTGGCATGGTGCAACATATAGAATGAAATGCGCATGGAATATCATCTCACGATACAAAAACTGCGCACAACAGGTAATAGTGCAAGAACTAAAACTGCGCACGATGAATTTTGGCGTGCAACACAAAGGTACTATGCGCTAGTTATTGGCGCGACAGAGAAGTGATGCACAGTGGTTATAAGTCCGCGAAGCATTAATTACCATGTGTTATTGTTGCACATGCTAAATATGGGTGTATAGGTTGAAATTTGTGTGCACGAAGTCATTTGGAGGGTGAACAACAATAGAAAACCAACGATTTTCTGCGACGTGTTATATCATTTGAACGCCATCTTTTTGCAACGCATTTTTGAGGCCCTTAAGAGCATTTTTAGCTACTCAAAAATCACGAGAACAAAGTGCACCTTTACTAAGGGCCACTTTGTTTCTGCAGCTCAAATAAAATATCTCGGAGAGATCTTTCTAATCGTGTAAACCATTCATCAAACAAAACGTTTATGAGAAAGTTACAACAAAAAAAGTGGAGGGTAAATTTTAAGACCCATCTAACTTCAAAGAGCCATAACTTTTTTCTTTGGAATCAGATTGAGGTGCAAGAGTAGTCAACAAAAATATATTGAAACATAGAAGACATTCTCAGAACTGAATTAAATTTTTGGGCATGGTAAAAATGTTTAATATGGAAAAGAAGGTACCTGTAGAATTCTGGACCAAAAACCCGAATTGGCCTAGAACTTCATCAGGCTATAACTAACAACCCATAACCTAGAAAAAAGGTGAAAATTGGATAGAGTGTCCATAATATGTATATGAAGAAACCCAATTGAGATCCTACGAAAAATCCAATGAAGTAGGTGCAAAAATTCTTAATTACAGCGCAGAGTTGTGCCAAGTTGAAGGGTGAACAAAACAATTAATGGGCAATTTTCAAATAACCATAACTTTCTGCTCGAGACTCAGAATTGAGCATGGGAGCAGGCATTGGAAAGGTGTCGGACAATAGAATATAATTATTCCCTCGAAAATTGATATGGGCATTCAATTTTCCAGGAAACTCGAAGAAATAATTTTGATATAGTATTGAACCATAATGGTTCATATTTTCATGAAATTGTTAAGTCAGTTAACCTGACTAAGTTTTGTTGGTTGAACATTTTTGCAGAGTTAAAAACTTTTAGTTCTTAACATATGAGAAGGTTGAAATTTAGTTAAAAATAACCAGAGGTACTCAAGGAAATATTTCTATGGAAAAAATATTTTATAATATGATCAAAATCCAAGACTACCAAAGGTTAAGGTATGAATCTTGGCGCAACCATAAAATATTTGGAAGCCACTACAAGAATTCCTCTCATGCTAGTCAAGTATTCAATGGAATCTAGCCAAAGGAATAGATCATGTAGTAAATGAATTAGTGAAAGTTTGTTCACTCCCAAAGAAACCAATATACAAGTTAAGCAATGCATTGAAGTCAGATCTATTATAAAATGAATTGACTATCAGAATGATAGTAATTAGATAAAGAAAGAGGCTTAATGCATATATGGATAAGAGTGCATCATATCCATGGATTAACTATGAAATTATAGATTAATTCTTCTCTTATGGTTATCAGAGTGCGTAATGGAATCATGGTATGAAGGGAATCAATATGGCATGATAGAAGTGGATTGTGCAAGGTAGGTTGGAATCAGATTGGTCAAGATAGGGGAAATTAATAGCCAAAAAGAAAATCCAAGTACTGATATGATCAGTTAAGGAAGGGATAAATCAAGTACCTCAAGAAGGAAGTTGGGGTTAACTATCCAAGGTTACTCAGAAAACATGACAAGAAATATAATTGGGTCATGTAGGAGTTGGATCAGAGGGATCCAAATAATAGTGGAATGCTGAAAATTAATATCAGCATAATATGTAGTTGCAAGTCCATGAACATCCTAGAATAATGGAAGAAGAATTCATGCCGTATATATCAATAAAATGGGAATGCAAGAAAACACTCCAAGAGGGAAAGAAAGAATAATAGAGGATTATTGATGCATTCCAAAGGTATTGAAGATATTTCCACAATAGCACGGAGATGTCAAAGTGAAGAAAGACTTAAAAGTCAAATGAATCTCTATATAAAGTTAGTAAAGAACCATGAAAATAAAAATGGTTCTATGCATGGTTTTGAATGAAAAAGAGATGGTGCCTGAGAAGAATCCATCTCAAGTGGCATAGAGCCATAAGTAGAGCACTAGATCGATAACAAGATTCCAATAGCTAAAACTTGGATATTTTAAAGAATTTGAATGGAACATGGTATATAATGTTCCGAGGTCAGTGCATAAATAAGGGGAGGGGATTGTAATATCCCTAGGTCGAACCCCATTTGTAAATGTAATAATGTACTTAAGTTGATGAGTTGTTTTATATATTTTTGGCATGCATCTTCCATGGTGTAGTGTGCGCATGTATTGTGCAGTAAAATGATGAAGTGTGCACATTCTAGGATACCGCACACAACAACTTAAGTGCACGCGATTTTGAGGCCAAGGAACCTTTGTGTATATGAGGTGTTTTATAGGCTGGTGAGCTAGTTATTATAAGCTAGGATGCTTATGTTTTGTATTAGGCCAGAGATCCTAGATGATACAGGCCAGTGCGCCTATTGTTGTATGTGCCTCATCATTAATATAAAATACATCATTGCACGCAAAATGACCACGATAAAAAAGCATGGGGGACTAAACTCCACTAGTTAGGGAAAGGGGGGGATAAAATTTAAGGAAAAGGGCTAAGCTAGGGATATTAAGACAAAAAGGAATATTATATTAATATTTATTAAAGTATAAAGTATGGATAATTATTTTATCCTAAGTTCAAAAGTTGGGGACAAGTGGGAAAAAGTAGCTCCCAACATGACAAGTGTCAAGTTGGGGACATGCATACATATTTTTTGGACTTACTTCATTTGGGGGGGATCATTCATTCATTCATCCATCATTCCTTCCATCATTCGGGTATTCATTGAGCCATACCATGATATTTCACTCACACAGTCAGCTATCCTCCATACTTTCATGTCATTATACTTGAACCTGTATCCATAGCCATATGTGTTTGTGTAGTTGGTTATCTTGGGAGATGGACTGAAGAAGTGGGTTTTCAGGCCCATGGGATATTGAAGAGGTGGTTTGTCAGGCCCATGGGATATTGAAGAGGTAGGTTGTCAGGCCCATGAGAAATCTATCTGGGTGAGATAATTGTTGGGAATTTATTTCCTAAAGGTGCTAAAGTTCAACTACATGGCTTTGAGACTTCCTGTCAGACCTATTGTTGAAGCCCTAAAAGGGAAGTAGGGCAGCCGAAGGACTATTGAGTAGAGAAGGGGAACACTTCCTAGTATGGGACAGTCATGTGGGGAATGAGGGAATGTAGGCTGTTAGTTTGAGTAGGCACCTGTGACAGAGTCTTTCCCGATGTCCATGATCCATTAGCCTGGTTAGGAACCCTTTACCTCGGTGGAGTTTAGTCCCAGCTCGGGGGTGACCCACTCTTGAGAGTGATGAGCAGTGTGGTCTAAGGCTGGGAGGTTTGTGGAAGGTTTGCACACAATTGGTGATATTCTTACCAAGATAAGTGTCAATTGTGTGATAAATTTACATGCTTCATTATTATTTATGTGTTTATTTTTATGGGTTTATCCTATGTGTGGATATAATTGTCTTTATATTTATGGGTATTTCTTGTATATGTTGCATGTATATGTTTACTATTTTTTTAGTATGAATCTGTGCATTTACAAATTTATTTGTTCATTTATGTTATATATATATATATATATATATTTCCGCAAGAGTTCTGTGTGTATATACTTTAATTGCATGCAGTTCGAAATTTGTATGTGGCATATCTCAGTTGGATACTCGGTATGTTATAGTATGTTCTGTAGAGAGAATGAAAGAGTTCTCTCGTGTATCTTGCCCTGGAATGAGTGGTCGGGGATGTTACAATATGCTATCCAAGCTAACTGAAGTGTTAGTGTAGTGGTGTTGCTTGACCTGTTGGTGGTCGGGGACATTACAATATGGTATCAAAGCTAAGTGAAGTGTCAGAGTAGTGGCTCTTCCTAGCCTGTTGGTGGCTGGAGACGTTACATCCATGTTTACCGTCAAATTTTGGAACATTAGAAGGTAATTTGGCTGGAGTGACTGGCCAAAAAGGGGAGTGTAATATGAGATCATTTGTTAATCTCGATAGATCCGGTGGATCTTAAGTAGCTAAAAAATTTAATTGTCGATTATCTTGAGGATGATACTGGTGCAACATAGGAACACCAGTAGGACCGTAAACCAATTATACTTTTGTTCTGGAATTTGACTAGCAAAAGTGGGATTCATTTATTGAGAAAATTGTATAAAAGGATAAGGAAAACCCATTTGTCCCATTGGAGGATAGCCAATGTATCCCAAGGGAGGATAGCCATCTTGACCTTAAGTTGGGTAACTAGGTTTCCCCTAAGGAGGATAACCATATTGGCCCCGAGGAGTGTACCCAAGTTGATTCAGAGGAGGGTAACTGATTTTACTTTGCAGAGGAAAAGATGATTAGCCTTGAGGACCCTAAGTTAGATTTTGGATGCCTGGGAAGGGTTGTCCAGAATAGAGTCGAGAAGGATTGGGATTTAGTCATCCTCCTTTCATGTTAGGATTTGAAGATCCTCCCTGATGTTTTTGATTAAAGGGTCCTCTCTTGGGTGGTCCCCAGGACTGTTGTAGTTTTCTGGTAAAAGAAGTTTGAAATTTCCCCCCTTCCATACGTTGGGTAACAATTTGGATTTTTCCGATGAATGGGGGTTTCCCCCCAAGTCGATATTTGTCCACTAAATGAGGGTTTTCCCTCAGTCATGATCTTTCCATTGAATGAGGGTTTCCCCCCAGTCAATATCTGTCCACTGAATGAGGTTTTCTCCCCAGTCGATATTTGTCCACTAGACATGGGTTTCATCCCAGTAGGGATATGTCCATTGAACGAGGTTTTCCCCCCAGTCAGGATTTATCCACTGAATGAGGGTTACCCCCTAGTCGAGATTTTTTCACTAACGTAGGATTCCCCCCGCGGTAAGGACTTGTCCTGCAATTGGGTTTTGTTGTATGAAATGGTTTTCCATTCTTTGATGTGAAGGTGTCCCAAATATATTTTATGGCATGTATGAGGATTTTTCTTGAAGGGAGATTGTAGGTGTAACCATCACAATACTTTGCAAATGACTATGTAAAAAATATCCTTTTTCACTCATTAATTTTTCTGAAGTGGTAGTAGTATTGATTGTTTTTCCGGTGGGATGGTCGGTGTACTTACTTGATGGTCCTGCATCCGCACTGAGGGTGACATATGTATGTGGTGGATTAAAGAGTTGTCGGCTAAAATTAATTTTTTCATAAAGATCATGAATCGATGGAGTTCTCCATATAGGATGAAAATGAGTTTGTTGTGGATCTACCATTTCAGTAGAGCGGATAGGGGTAGTAAATTATTCATTTTGATGTGGTTTTTCTAATTCCATATCAAGTTGATTGTATGGCCTTGACCATAGCCTAGGATAATCTTCAACTACTATGTTTTCTAAGGATTCTACTTGGAGAATGAGTGGATTGTGAGGGTTTTTCAAAGATGGGTTTGCAGGAGGGGTAGAAACTTCCTAAACTACAACTATATATCCCTCAATATTTTCAATCAAAGGAGTAGCAACACTCCCAGTGTTTGAATATTTTTCAACCTCTTTACGGTAAGTGTCTTCAGGTGAGTTAGGAGGTATGGGTTCATAGCCTTTTGGAGGAAACCATTGCATCCTATGTGATCTACGAAGACATTTATCATCCATAATACCAATTTTAAGGACAACTAGGGTGAACAAACAATATTTTCTAAATAATCTAGAAAACCAACAAGCAAAATAATCACTTCTCTCAATGAATGCACTAGTTGGTGATTAAATCCAACATTGCATGAAAAAAGTGAGAAGGAGATAGGATTGAGCAGGTGGATCAGTTATGTTGGTGTCCTACTTAACATACTTACACCTTGGTGCAATTTCCCTCATATTTTTACCCATGGGTTACCCTCCAAGGATCTCGAGTGAGTTTGACCAACGTCTGATCTAGGTACAACAAAGAATTTCCTTCACCATCACCTTGTGTAAGGACCCTAAATATTATGGCTAGTAATGATACCAACTCGCAGTTAGCCTCTAGGTGGGTACAGTCGATAGTCGGGTCCAAACATATGGGTAGGATATCAAGTCCAAAATTCTTCAAGAAAACAGAGGAAAAATGGACCGGTAAACTCCAGAGGACCCCGAACGGATACAAAATTCACAAATCTCCGAGACCAAATGAAAATAGTTTATTCTTAAGGAGAACCCCCAATAAATGATCATTATGATACAATTGGTTAAGTCTTCGAGGGATAATCTCTGTTGGTCTCTTGCATAGGACCTCATGTTTAACCCCTGTTCGAGAGGGGGATCCCGTCTATGCTTATGCAAATATTTTATTTTCTCTCCCTATCACATGATTTTAAGTTTGTATTGAATGCTTTGGAGAGTTATTCTCACAACCTATTCCAAATCTCCATTCCTAGTCTATTGTTGGTGTATATGTCCAAAAATAAAAGTTTCTACTTCAATTTTAATTAGATATTATTTTCATGGCTGACTATTACACAAGGGTGAATGGTAGTGAAACTGATGATGTTTGAGAGTCGACTCCACAAGAAGGTAAAAACAATTATATGAAAATTTTCTTTTCAATGAAATTCTAGTTATGGGAAGTAGAAGATTTTCTTTTCTTTTTGTCACTAACAAACACTCAAAAGAAATGAAAATTTTTATGCTATTTTGTTCCCAAACAAAAATTCACATAATTTCCAAATTATCACAAAGAAAAACTTTTCAATATGCAAAACCAATGCATATAAATCCTTCTTTGTTTGATTTTAGATGCAAACTATTTATCATCTAATGCTTTGTTCTTTCACTAATAACAAAAAAATTCACTGTGATTATCGAAAAGAGTATGAAGAAAAAGATCATACAAACAATGATACTCTCAACAATAAACAAGAGACCGAAAGAAGAAAAAATATGAAATTGTTCAATCAAATATTCAAAAACACTAAGAAATCAAAAATTCATACTTTATAGTATTCAATAATTGAGTAAGAGATCAAAGACAAAGAAATCAATAGACCTGTGATAGATAATATTTTCTGTGAGTTCCTCTAATTAATCATATAATCGAGAAGAGTGGAAAAATAAACCAAATTGATTTTGCAAACAAGAAAGAAAACAAAAACTCAATAAAGACTAAAAAACATGAAGGAAAACAATTTATAATCAAACATGAGCCAATATCAGATAGAAGAAGCTTGGAGTTAGAGAAGAATATCCAAATACTAGATCGAGAAAGAAAGAAACCTAAAATTTTCCTAGAAAGGGGAAATCAATGCTAAGGTAACCAAGACACCAGAGCACTACAATGCTCCCTAGAAGGCTTTGGGGGAGAGCTGATCAAGAAACAACACTCTGGATTGAACTATATGGGAGTTCTAGTTCTGAGGAAATTTTGAGAAAAGCTCAATAACTCAGGAAATTTCAGTAAGATGCTATGTAAGACAACTAGTAAAGACAAGGGAGATGAAAAATTCAGACCAAATCAACAAGTAGGATCTAAGGATAGGAAAAAGTCCTAGACGAACCAAGGGAAGAAAAACTAAAAGTTGACTCCCCAGTCAAGTCACCAATTTTTGTTGCATAAATACTCCCCTATCGACAGGTATGATTTCCCTTGGATTACATACCCCTCTACCAAGACAAAAAAATACATTTGGACACTACCATTCCTATAGATTCACTTTTTCCATCAAAAAAGAGAGAAAGAGGGGAAGTATGATGTACCTCATTTACGATGTTTCCCCATGCTTCTCCAATATGCGAGCTCCAAACAACACCTTCAATGGACAACAAGAAATAAATGACTATATCCTACTCTAATGGATTAGACAAAATCAATTTATCTATGTAGATTAAGACAACCATATACAAGCACATGTAAACACATACTTGAAGGAAATAGGCCAATTATATTAATGTGAAATTCACAAGGAAACTTACAATATTTAGATGATGTTGCATTAACCTCTTGAATTCCTACTCGTCCAACCCTTGCTCAAAAGATCCACAATCAATATAACAATGCTTTGTTGATTTCTCCTCTTTTTTACCGTGTAAATTTCTCCATTTCTAAGCTTTGAGAGGCTCAACCACCTTGAGTATATTTGGAATTAGTTGAGGATATGTCTCCAATAGTTGTGATATCTTCCTTAGATGCAACACTGGAGTCAGATTCGAGCCAAACCAACCCAATCCATCCATAGTTGTCTTTAGAGGAATGTGGGATTTCCTCCAAGATTCCCTCAACCATCTCAGTGTTCCCTTAAAGTGAAAAACATAGCACTACAATGATCTCCCTGAGATGGAAAACAAGTGCTAGAACTCCCTATGTATGAGCAGGGGAGCGTCAATCTTCCAAAAATTCACCAAGATGAGTAATTTGTTAGGTAAAATTCCTTTTATGATTGTTAGATGATGGGGATTCTTATTATAACATGTATTAGGGGTTGTATCAAGTGTTTCATGGTTTTGTTCTAGATGCAACACTTAGGAAAAGTGAATGTGACACTTACGACACTTGCGAAAATAAAAGTGCAATACTTGCGACACTTAAGACACTTGCAATGATGAAAGTGCGACACTTGTGACACTGTCAAAGTGGGGAATTTTGATGTGTAACATATATAGACATTATTAGGGACCTTAACCATCAACACTTTGAAGAAAACATGTTTTACATATTTCTCAAGAAAAATATCTAAAATAAATTCAACAGGTAAATAAAAATCTATCAAAGGGGACCTTGAAGAAGAAAATAAACCCTCTAAGGATCCCAAATTATTATTTTAAATCGTTGAATATAAGGTCTCAATAATCCCCCTAAAACACATTTTTGGGTCCTCTTGGTGGAAGTTCACAAGACCAATGTTATATATGACCCAAATGGATCAAGCAAGGCTTAAAAATAAAAGTCCCTGAAATTGGATGAAACCAGTGCCATTGTGTCAGGCTCGTCGTGCCGATTCCAACCATATTTTTTTTCCGAAAATGGACACCGTATGCGAAATTTATCTCATTTTGATCGATTTCCCAGGCAAGTAAAAAAATTCAAAGTCAACAAGTCATACTGTTGATGTCAATAGTACGTCAACATGATGTGTCAGGTGACGTCATGATGATGTAAGTAGGGACACGTGGCAGCACCAGAAGGTGACACATGTCACTCATTTTTGACATTTTCAGGGCTGAGTTTCACCTGTAAAATTTTGACATGTGGCACTGTACAAAAGTGACATGTGGTTGTACGAACATTGATGTGGAAAAGATGGCAGTATCTAGGCATGACATGTGGTTGTATGGATGTTACATGGCACCATTGGAAGCATGCCACATGGTAGGTATAACAATGACGTGGTAGGATGACAGGTTGACATGTGGCATATAGGTTGACTGTGCAACTGTCTGGGAAAATGACTAGGAAATATGACTATGTAGGATGATTGTGTGTTGACTGGTTGGTATGGTCCAATCCATAGGCAACAAATGCACCAATCATAGGGTTCCATGTGTCATCCCTGATGAGGTGAATAAGGCATGGTCAAAAAGTTTGTTTACACCCCAACGGATTCAAACTTGAGACCTTCAGCATGGGAAACATACTAACCATGAAGGACACCATTGGATGAGCTACACGATGAGGCTTAACAAAGTATCACACATTTTCCTTTTTTTTTGAAGTGGAGCAGGCATTTTGGGATAATCCTTGGTCGGTGGGGGGCTAGCCCGACTGACCAAGAGATAGACCAGGAGCCAGTTCGGGCGAGGTGCAAATGTTTTACTAGCCTGAGGCTAGATTCTTTCCAAGCGATAATGGGTTAGGGACTAGGGAGAAGACGCCTAACTCCTAGCCACATAGACACTCCATATGATTAGGGGCCTGAGGAAAGGGGGCTCAGGTGCATCTTTCCAATTTGTTGGTTTTGAAACTATATTATATGGGTTTATTTGATTTTCAACCTGATTTTATTGTATTTTGACCATTTTTGGGGGATCAGGAGCCCTTTTTGAGGCCAGATCTTTGAAGGGAAGTTGGGAGGAGGACCCCAACTCAAGATATATAAAAACCGGAGGATTTTGATAGCATAAAGAGTTTTAGAAACAAAAAAATGTTGAATATTTTGGAAGATTAACCCATTTTTATGTAGGGAAGCCATTGAGGAAGCAAACTTTGGAGGTCATTTCCGATACGCTCAACCTTTTTCAGTGTTGTCAGTTGTCGCAAGTAAGCAATTAGTTATAGCAGTGGAACATACCTATGCTCAATGCAAGGAGGTGCATGCAGGAGATGGACACTCATGGGAATGTTTCCTCTTGTGTATAGGGTGTCAAGCTACAAACGATATAAATAAGGTTATGCTTAGCTGATGATGCAAACTGTTGAGGTGATAGGATTATAATACAAAAATGAGAACCGACATTAGGATCAATAATGAAAGCAAGAGAATGAGATGCAATTACAACTTAACGCCAAAAAATGTCCTTTTTGGTAATATTATTCTACTTGGTTTGAAAAATGGGTAAACTTGCACCAAATAAACGTCCTTTCTAATCCAATTTATGAGTGTGAAAGAGACAAGTTCACTTGACTATCTTTTCTCTTTTTGAGAGAGTTAGAAAAGATCTTAAATCAGACTTGTTGGGACTCCTCTAGGTATAGGTAAACATGTTTATGAGTAAGAAATGAGGTTCAAACATAAAGTCATGTATTAGCTATAAGGGACTATGGATCCTACGGAAAAAAATCTCTGCATGGGGACCGAATGGAGTAGGGGATCTAACTAGGGTACCCATGTTTGGTAAGTCTCTACCATTCGATAATGACACTTCTAATTGCATTTATAAGGTTTCGTGTCGCTATTAAATCGGTTTGTACCTAAGGCACATGATTTGCAGTCATAGGATGATGCAAGTGTGCATGATGGATTGGTTACCTATTCTATATGTTGGGTGGTGAAAATACCTGTCCAAAGTTATTAACAGGCGACATGGCGCTGAAAAAATGCAAGGATCCCTGGACAAGACCACCAAAACCAACTCCATCCACTATCGTATTATTCCATTAAGACAAAATATTGTACAAAACTATGTAAAGTGGGTAAATGTTTTCTATAAATAGTAAAAAAAATAAAAATTATTATACCATTTGTATTTTTTACCCAAATAGTGCATTTTGGACCAAATTGACCACAAATTTCAACTGTTGATTGCAGGATCTAGGAGCAACAGAATTGACAACCGCCTAGACCATGTAATTCATATTTATCCTCTCTTTATTTCTAGTGGATTAAAATTTGTAATTAGGCCTCCTTTTTGAGTTTTTTAGGGTGGAACTTAGAATCTAAGGTATACACAGGCTATAGATCATCAGGTTGTGTATACACATACCTATATGCGAATTTTGTAAAACAACTAGCATATAAGAAGCCCTATACATTACCGTGTCCATTGTATCTTGCATACATGTCCATGGATAAGATTTTTTAAATGTTTCTAACTCAAAAAATGGTTTGAATCTTGTAGGATGGTTGTAGAGTGGAGAGAAAGAGAGCATGAAGAGGTGGATGTTGCAATGGTGAGAGATCTAGGGGCCCAGATGGCCTTAAAAATATGTGGTCTATATAAGTTTTGGGCTCTCAAAGGTATGAGGGCTCAAGTGAGACTGCTTCAACTTCTTGTGAACTACTGGGATTTGGATACCAAAACCTTCAACCTTGATGGACAACCATTAAGGATTGAAGTTGAGGACATCTACTTCCTGAAAATATTGTCGCGTCGGGATGAGGTGGTCAACCTCAAATCTTGGGGAGATGGGAGTGGCATGGACATAGAGGATTACATAACCACTCATTGCATTGCAGGGACCAAGAAGGTAGGGATCCAACTCCCAATCAAAGCGATCAATAATTTGAGTCTCAAGATTGTTGTCCTAGTTTTGACATGGATCACAGAGTTGACCTCTTTGCACCAGGCATCAAGACCACTTATGTTCTATTTAGTGGAGTGCTTGTGACCCACAGTTTACGACTGGTGCACCTCACTGCTAGAAAACATGAAGAGCCACCTGATAGATAGCAAATTGGGTAGAAAGAGGAACTTCAGGTTCAAGTCCATCCTTTGTAGTTTTTTCTTCGAGCGGATTCTAGGCTGGGGCCCTAGAGTTGATATTGTTCTGCATGGACCTCATGATCTATCCATGGAACGTTGGACCAAGGTGATGAGGCAACAGGGTGTTGGTAGGGTGCCAACACCCTACAATGATGACTTTTTCTTCTGGTGGAGTCGAAAGGTGATAGCTCTTAAGGACTACCCTTACACAGGGATTGACTTTAGAGGAGATATGTACATGCCATTACAACCAAGCTCCACCTACAGAGACATAGGTATGTCAAAGTTTTTGAATATTTCATTTTTTTGTATTTTTGTATAAGAAAAAAATAAAAAAATTGGATGATGTCAAGTACTAACTAAACATGTATGTGATGCAGACGTATGTCCATGATGACTGGATGTCCTTCCATGACATCGAAGGAGGAATCAGGGGGATGAGGTAGTGGGAGGGGATGTTGATAGAGTGCTTCAAAATGTTCAGTGAATCCTATCTCGTTTGACGCAGAGGATCCCCATGGTTCAAGTGGAGGATCTGCTAGAGGCAATGCAACGAGAGGTGGTAGGTGTGCCCCGTGCTTGGGTATGACTCTTTCGGTGTCTCACAAATTCCATAGTATGATATTATAACACACATCCATTTCCATGGGATTAGATGTTGTGACTATTGCATGATCGGTTGTATATGTATTTTGAGGGTGTCAACCCCAATTTTGTACTATAACATCATATTTTGTGGAGAGATGAAATATATATAAAAACATTGATCTTTGGATTTACCTATGTTACATTGTGTACATTGATGAAAGTGTTTTATTTTATTTAGTTATGTGACAAATGCTAATCTAAAACAATATTATCATATGCGTCAGATACATAATTAGAACTTCTAGGTATGTGATCATAAGTAAAGAATCGTTGGAGTAGAGTAGGGTCTCGCATATGGTAACTGTCGTTTAACTGACATACTACTAACTGGGAGTCCAAGCGAACTTATAACCAGTGAATACCATCTGAAATGGAATAGTGTAAAAGTTCTATAACAACAATACACTCGACCACATTATTCATGGATGGCCCTAGACAAATTCCACCTGAAGAGACTAGTAGACCCTCGGGTGAGTAAACAACCCAAGTGATGGAAGCCAAGTTCTGTGTATGATGACGGGCCCCATATGCAAATCCTAAGTAGACCAAAGACACCATTGACATCTGCCAACCAAGGGAAAACTTGATAAGAAAGCTGAAGATAAAAACAAAGGGAAAAGATATATACAAAAAAATACATTAGTATACAAAGAGTTACTCCCAAGCCTTGGGGATCAAGCATAATATATTTTCAAATAGAGCCCATTTCTGGGCTTAGTCAATATTTTCCCTTTATAATATTCTAATTCATAGGCTCCTTTTTCTAAGACATGTCGCATGATATAAGAAATGTGCCACATGGGTTTGAACTTGCCTACCCCCAGTGGTTCTTTGGCTTGATCGTATAGAAGGACCAACTCACCCTCAGCGTATTGCCAATGAAAAACAAACTTATAATATTTGACCTTGAAACGTCTTTTATTCTCTTTGATAGTTGTGGAGGCATCTCGACGCTCCTCATATAGACTCTCTAGGTGTATGAGGCATTGTTCAAGATTGAAAGTGTCAGGTAGGAGTGAAATTTCCAATCTAAGAGAAGAGATTTTACATTCAATAGGTAGGATTGACTCCACACCGTGTACTAATTGGAAAGGAGAAAAACCGATGGAAGTCTTAACCAAGGTTTGGTATGCCCAAAGTGCTGGGTAAATCATGATATGCTAGTCAGATTTGCTATGGCTGACAATTTTATGCAAAACGGTCTTGAGAGAATGTTTTATAGCTTCTACTTGTCCATTTTCATGGGGGTAGTAAGGGGAAGAATGACCATGTTTAAACCCTAGTTTTGATGCTAATTCTTCCATCATTTCATTATGAAAGTGACTTCCATGATCAATGAAAATATCACTCAGGATTCCGAACCTGGCTGTAATTTGATTGAACACAAAGAAGGCAATAATATTACCATCAGATTTAACTATAGGCATGGCCTCAACCCACTTAGTAAAGTAATCTATGTCGAAGATAATGTGTTGATTCCCCCCAGTTGAAGTTAGGTTACAATCCACAAAATCTACCCCCCACTTGGTGAATGGATTGATGGTAATGAATCGATGGAGAGGGGCTAGATGTGAGCATATTTTCCAAGTGAACACCTGGCAGGGGTGACACCTCTTAACCGCTTTGACACAATCTTTAAAAATAGATGGCCAAAAATAACTGACTTGCAAAATTTATGGGTTGTCTCAATCTCGGATAGATGACTACCACAAGCCCCAGAGAGGCAGTTGTTTAGAATAGATTGAGCTTCTTCTTGAATCAATAAATGACGCAGGATATTGTCTACTCCTCCATGATACAGAGTTTCGTCATTGATAAGGTAATTCTTAGCTTGATATCATATATGTCATCGGTCATCTCACGAGAGATGCTGAGGGAACGCCAAATTTTGAATATAGACAACAATATCTCCATAACAGGGTTTTGATGATGAGACAAGAAAAATGTTTTCATCCACAAATGAATCAACATGAATGACATCCTCATCTAACCGAGGTAATTCATATATTAACTCCGCAAAAACTAGTGATTTCTTGGACTTCCCAGAAGTGAAATCGAGATTGATTCTTGTAGAATAACAATCCATTTATTGTACTTTCCCCCTATGATATGCATAGTAAGGATGTATTGAAATGGATTGACATCAACAACCATAGTAGTTTTGCAAATAAATATATAGGGTCATAATCATTGGACTACGTGAACAAAAACCAAAGAAATCTTTTCAACATGAGAATATTTGAATTCAAGGCCAACTAAGTTTCAACTAAGAGAGTAAATGATGTGCTCACGGATCTCATCATCCTCCTAAACCAACACCATACCAATCATATATTTGGATGCGATGACCTAAATAAATTAATCTCTACTGTAGTATGGAGACTTTAGTAGAGGCGTCGATACCAAGGATTTCTTCAAAGCATTGAAATATTTCTAGGCTCTCTCATCCAAGATAAAAGGAGAGTCCTTGTTTAAGAGATGCATGAAATCCTTAGTAATATTGGCATAGTTCACTATAAACCATTGTTCAAATTTATCCTTCCCCTGTAAACCTTGAAGTTGGCGAATAGTGTGCGGGGGAGGAAATCGAAGTATTGCCTCAACCTTTAACGGATCTACCATGATCCCATTCTCAGAGACTAAAAATTATAGAAATTGACCTAACCTAACCCAAAATATGAATTTATGCGGGTTCAAACAAATGCGATAATGGAGACATATTTCAAAAACTAGTCGAAGGTGTTTAGGGTGATCCACTCTCTTATGAGAGTGAGCAGTGAGATCATCGAGATAGGATTTGACTATGTGCTTGAGATCATGAAATGTGAAGGTCATAGCTCATTGGAAGGTTTCTCAAACGTTCTTAAGGCCGAAAGGAATATTCTGGTATTAAAAAGTACCCCAAGGGAAAATAAATGCCATCATATGTTGGTCCTCAGTGTTTGCACTCTTTTCGTCAATGTGTGAGCAAAAAGTGAGTGCTTACATGCCTAGTTGCGCTCTGCTAGTCATGACAGCTGTGATGTAAAAGGTTAGAAAGAAAACAACTAAGCTATTAACAAGAATTAAAAAAAAACTAAATAAAACTATGAGCATGGAAATAAAAATAAAAACAAATAACAATGGACCAATATCACCAATGTATTAGCTGGTCTGATAAATGAAATCCAAAGATACACAAAGGAG
>JZKD02S1592565.1:836961-875491 GCA_000966675.3 Picea glauca
CCCCCCCCAACTCTCAGTATTGCTATGAGTATCAACATAAAGGGTGTTGGAATCAATTGGTAAGGAATTATTAATCCCATACAAGTTAATGAAATACCTCATTATGTATGTTTGGGATATGGAAAAGAAGAAGTTGGAGAAGTCTCAAAGATAGTTGAAGCTTCAAGAGAATATCCTAAGCCACTAGCTCTATAAAAACAACACATGCAAGGATATGCAATACTACTCCATGATGGTGAGAGTGATTGCAAGTTAGAATCAAGAAAAGTGCATCCTTTCAATCATGGGAATGACATCAAGAAAGAATGAAAAGAATATGAAAATATAGATGAACATTCCAAAGTAGTAGATAAAATGTTTTTTCCTTATCATACTTGCACAAAGGACATCCCTAAAAGTTATGTCAAGCATGAATACTCCAATGTTTTCTTCAATTATGAGAATAACGTGTTAGAATACTAAGGGGGGGGGTGGTGAATCAGTATGAGAACTTTATTATCTCTTTTAACCAAAATATATAATCACTAACATCATAAATAGTATATCATCAATATATCATGAAAAATATAAATCAACAGAGCATAATAGAAATCCACAGAAATACAGTACACTAGAATTTACGTGCAAACTGAAATGGGAGAAAACCACATAATGTTTTTATTATATATCAAAAGAATACTTCATTGGAAGAACGAACTTCCCAATTCTCTAGATGCAAGTGGAAGGAGGATACAACCCCATATTTATAGGCTCCAACTTGAAGGAAGCTACAACTCCATGGATTCTTTGGATCCAACTAGAAGGATGCCACAACCCCCTAATTCTCAGGCTCGAACTTGAAGGGAGCTACAACTCCCTAATTTATTTAGAACTAAATGGAAGTAGGCTATGAACCCCTTTCCTTGCCCCTTCCTACTGCCCTGAAATATAAGTGTATACCAACTGTGACTACCACAATCACTACTATTGTTGCTGTCATAGTCTCATCAACCTGTAACCTGTCACATCAACATGTCACTGTATCCAACCCATCACTGTCACTATACCATCAACCTGTAACTATCACTATAACATCAACTTGTAAATTGTACCATCAACCTGTGCTATACCAAAACATGTACCATATAATCCATCAACTTTGTATCAACATGTGCATCAATGTATAAACCATACCATAATCAAATCATGTACCATGTACTAGAACACCAATCACATATGAAACCAGTAGCGTATACCATAGAATCAATCATGTATAGACCTATACCATATCATCAATGAAGATCCTCATAGAACTAAAGCATGTTCCTCATTCATATGCTACCATATACCAAGTGTATATCTCAACCATACATCCACATCTCAAAACTAAACCATAATATTCATATCATAACCAAATACAAGAAGATACCTCTATCAACCATGTATCCAATATGTACCTCAATCATGTGCCAAACCAAACATACCTCATGCATGTATCATACCATAACCAAATACAAGAATATAAGCATACTGGTACCTATGTAGTTGACCTGATATAGTATATCTGACTTGAGGGCTTAATTATCACTTCAGGTACCTGGTACTAGCATTACCCAATATTTCATGAGATCTTCACAAATTTGTGACTTCCTCTTCTATTACCCATGGATATTCACGCTTTTCTCCACTGGAGTCTATGTACGTCCATGCTCTTTTGATATATAACCCACATATACCTAAGAAACTAGGGTTACTCACAATTGTTGCAATTATTATACTTCCACCTTCGACCTTCCTTCACAACTTCAGACTTGCTACCTCAAACTCAACCTTAGATTTGTTAATAGATCAAAATTTATTCACAAGATATATAATCAATAGAGATGCGTGTGTATTATAATTATGGAAGAATCCTTGAAGGGTATTTATACTTTTTCTAGGTAACCTATTTCCTTAAACTTAGGGGCTTCTTAAATTTGTTGTTACAACCACTTTACCCTTTCATTAAATAATTGTAACCAACTAGGGGATTCTTGACCAAACTTCAAGGATTCTAACTTCATAAGGCCATAACTCCTCAACCATGAAAAAATACATGGAATACCACCTATCACCAGAAATGACATGATGAGGACTATGAATCCATGAGTGAGTTACATGTTTTTACACCGTCCTTCATTACCTTTTTCCTTGATCAAATTAGAGTTCAATAACCATACCTCTATGTCTACGAGACTTCTTTAAGGGTTGATATCAATGGAAACCAATCTTTCAACAATATACACCTTTGGCATTGATAACATCATTGATGGAAACACTCATGGCATGGTAACACTCATGCTCCTACTCATGCTCCCCCTGTGACCATCACTACCCCTGTCTCCTTGCATCTATTCTTTATATTTGTTTCCATGCATCTATTTTATCTCTCCCCATTTGTAATGTACCCATACATCCCTAGGCTCAGGCTATGCCACTTAAACTTGCTTATACATGATGCAACACACCCAGCCACCCGCAGGCTAGGCATGTTGTAGTCCTAAGAATCAGTTCTTTGAACTGAACTTGAATTCAAAAGTCTTCTCATTAATAAAAGAGGCCTGAAATTCACATGCATAAATTGAGATCCATGCTACAACATAAATTAGTAAACAACATGGCATCCACAAAAAATAAATAGTAGACATGCACATTAAAATACATATCTCGGAGATAATTAAATACACAATGAAATATACATTATATAGAAAACACATGATAGAGAGAACTTATCTTTTCAAGTAAAGATTCAACAATTGGCTATAGACCAAGGACGTTCCTCCCAACCATAGGAACTTATGTTCTTTTACTCTCAATAGAAGGTCACTCCCGAGCCAGAGCTATGAATCCACAAGGACGGGTCCTAGGCCAAGTCTAAACACACAAAATTTGTCTAACTAGCTCTCAGGTTTCCCAACCTCACAACATATCCTAATTTCCATCTCTCTTTCATCATCATCCTGCACAAGCCAAAGAAATGAATACCTTTCTCTACCATGTAGTCCCTGAGGATGTTCTATTTCTCTCTAGGGATCCAGTTCTACTGGTTAGGAAATATCCCTACTAGAAAATCCAAGGATTCTCAGTTGTGGACAGTTATATATGAAATGCCATCAGTCTCATAACTAACAGTATTATCAACACTCAAGCTATCACAATCCTTTCATCACCCAAAACAATCGAAAGTACACCAACTCTCTTCTATCTAGCCTATTCTATCTCCTTCTAGGGCTACAATGCTTCTGGTCAAGAATCTCCATGTTGGGGCTCTCAGGATTCAAAGATGTGGAAATTTCTATCCCAACTTCCATCAATCTCATGCACACAAGCATCTATTCCCTTCTGGAATGATCATTAATTATTACAACCATTCATCAATGTCTCTCCTCTTCCTTGCATTTGTTTCCATGCTCCACCCAAGAGCATACAAACTAGCAATAGTGAGTGAAGATGAAAGAAGAACAAGGAAACAAGGGAACAAAACAAACCAGGGGAGGAAGACGAACAAAAGGGAAGGATGACCCCCAAACTTCCCCCAAATATATCCTCATGTAACCATTCGTATCCATGCTCAGACCAAGAGCACACGAATTCAGCCCGAGTGAAGGAAGAGGAAGAAGAACCAGGGATAAGAAGCACACCAGGGAAAGAAGCCCATGTAACCACTTTTCTCCATAAAATCAATTATGCGTAAATCAATAAAAATAAAAATAAGTCTTATCCCCTAAAGGCCCCTCTCTCATGGAATCATAGCCCCCTATCTCTTTTGTTCTTTTCTGTCATGCAACCATCGATGTATTTTATTAATGTATATGAAGTATTACATTTCCTAGGAACTCTGGTCCCTTTTCGACTTTACTGGCTCACTGACCTAAGTCACAATTACTTAATACATTATAGTTCATAAGGGTTAAAACTGGGATTTTACATCCCCTCCCCTTATTTTGGCACTGTCCTTAGTGCACAACACCATTCCAATGTTACTAACATTACAAGATCAACCCCTCTGGCCTTAATCCACACAGGAAATCCATCCCAACTCTTATATACATAGGCACTTTGGCCTAAAATTAAACATGTATCCATGGGCATTCTGACCCAAACATGTATAATGATCTTCAGAATTTATAATTCTGGTAGTAGTTCCAACCAACAAGCTCTCCTTCCCTCTCATCCCTACACAACCAAAAGAAAGGAACCCATTTCTTTGTCATTCAGTCCCTCACGCTTCTCCACTCCTCTGCAGGGATCCAGTGAACTTAGCCATAAATTTTCATAGTTTCAACTTCGAGAACTCTAGCTGCAACAAGTCCACTATAATTTCTTCATTCCATGACTTCATCATTGAGCCCGATTCATTCCATTTTTCTTTTTTGCGAGCTTCCAAATTTAATAGACAACATCTAATCTATATTATAAAAATACAATCATCATGAGATATTGTTATATAATTTCAATCGTAAATGTCAAATATTGTTTATACAGGAAAACAAAATTTTCCAAGCATGAGCTTTCTGCTCATAATGTTTGGCTTTGCAGCTGTAGATATCAGTCTTCCTTATGGGTTTACATCCAGACCATTTTCAATACCATCCTACCTGCAATTTTCTCAATTTACATTCAACCAAACTGACTATCAGTATATCCCATACTATATATATATATATATATATATATATATATCATGGTAAAAATTCAAAGCAAATTCACAAAGTGATCTTAGAATTGTTTACAACTACAATTCAATCACTTTCATTAATCCAACTATCAATTGGAATGAACTCATCATTACATACACATGTATTATCATCCCATCTCTTTTTTCTTCTATCCAGAGATATTTTAATTGCTCTGCCTCCCCCAACAAAGCTTACCTGTAATTTATCATTATGTAGCTACTTTAACCTGGAACTTTCTTGTTGTAATATCTAACAATTTCTGATTTTTTTTCAACTTCATGAGTTAGCAATACTCGCATCATTCTAGTTGTTATCATAATCATTTCTATAATATATACATGCATTCAATAATTCTTGTAATATCACTTCTAACATTTTTTTAATATCTCCAAAAACTGATCTTGGAATTGTAACAACAACAATCTAATCACCTTCAACTAGTATTCATATTAAATATGATGCATATATCCATCATTATGCATTTTCAACACCACAAGATTTTCATAATGCAACAATTAATTACTAGATAAAATAACAATCAATGTGAAAATACCCATGGCCACATCTACACAATGCATCCATGCATTGACTACATAATACCACATAAATATGTCATGCATTCCACCATGATGAGTTGGAAGGTCTGGCCAATGAATCAACACATCATCCACACACTTCCTACTGCTTGCCTAACTATTTGGATACCTTCCTTTTCCACCCAAACATAACACCAAGAATATAATCCTTAAGTGTTCTTCAGTGTTGGCAAAGAGGTTGTATTCCAAACATTAGATATACAGTAGATACCATTGAGCACTCATATAGCGCTATAGCCATTCCATATCCAACCAAATTATGGTCTCACACATGACTAGCTCTATGAATATTCATTGTTATAAAAGGAGTATGTCTCCTAAATTAACCCGGTTATGATCCCATAACCAATCATAATATAATATGCAACCAACAATTTCTCTAAATGCATTCTAGAATCAACAACACTTATATACTCTAGGCCTTTGGCCATTACATATCAATTTAAATATTGAAAAATAACTGAGGGAATTATTACCTCAATCTCCTTCAACATGTATGCATCAACAAAATTAAATGCATACCTACCTAGTTGTTATCAACCTACTTGTTTCTATCTAACCAAGTGATATGTGTAGAAGCGCATAAAATTCCTCCTCCATCATTGTGATTAGCGTTCCTTCCACCCTCATGGGTCTTCACCTAGATGGAAATCATAAGCAACATCAACATCCACATATTTAAACCTACTATATAATCCATCATTAGTCATACTTAATCATTATCTCATAATAATACACTATTATATGTTCACAAGCATGTTATATGCATATTCAAGCATGTACATATGCAAAAATTACACATCCATATGCACCAATAATTCACTGCCAACATGCCTACTAATGCATATGCAATTTAACTTCATTTTATGTGTCTTTCACTCTAGTGCATTTCTATTTTAATTCACTTATTTATTTATCTATTTTTGTTGTAGTTGGTTTTCCTTGAACTCCTTCAGATCCTTGCATCCTTGCGTGCTCCCATTCTTCTCATATGCACTATGGTTCCCTAGTCTGAACACTTTCTAACCACATTCCACCTGGCCATTCTTTCCCACTTAATACCATTCCCCAATGGAAATCCATTTTCATTCAGCGACACTTTTCAAGTGAGAGAGAATTCCAATTTCTCTGCATTGGCATCCTGCTTCCACTGTGAACTCAGATATCAGAAGTGGTTTCCTTTCACACTCAAGCTTTGCAGCTGTCTACACCTCTCTTCTTTTAAGGCTAGGCAATCATACTTTTCCTTTTTATGCCCATCCATGAAATTTTTAACCTGCTATATTCATATCCTATGTGAGGATTCTTTCCTTGGTTGTACCTACATTTTATTTAGATCCTATAGTTGTTGACTAATACTTTTGTTCCACTATTATTGAGTTCTTTTTCCACCTTCATTAATTTATTTGTAGCTCTTGATTGCCTCATCTAACTTTTGTAAGCTTTGTCATGTCTCCATGACCCTAATATTTGATCCTATTCTTGAATTTATCTGATTATACCTCTGATCATAACAAAATATGCAAGCAACCATTTTGTTATAGTTATACATATCATAAAAAAATGTCAATTAAATTTACTGGTACTTTTTTTTCTTAATTTATGAATAAAATTATATCAATTATAAAAATGATGTAAAATAGAATGATTCCAGGTCATTCTCCTCTGGATAAGATTTCCAACGACTGCAATATTTCCCCAATCAGATATCTGAGTTGAAAGTTAGGGTTTCCTGGAAAAAAAAAAGACTCTTTCAAACCCCTTAACTGATACATAATTCAAATTCTTCTTAGGTGATTTCTGCAAACACATCCCATGTGACCACAACTCAAAACCATAAGCCAAATCCTTCCTGGTGATTTTATGCGTTAGAATTATTATATCTGAGATCGTGTGGTTTAAAATCAATCGAGGGCTGAGATCAATGGACAACAGGAGCTCCGAGACTCCAGCTTTTGGGATTTTGAAACCATCAACACTCTTAACCCTTCTAGAGTGCCAAGTATCAAGACTACAGGATTTGTTTCCATGTAACCTTTCCTGATCAATGGATATGATTTTTATTCGTAGCTCTAGTCTTCGGGGCATTCCCAAGAACCTCTCCACAGATCTCTAGGAGTGTCTAATTACAAAGGTCCTCTCCTTCCTCCACATATCATATCCCAATCAATGATCAAGATTAACTCTGGACTTCGAAGCTTCTTGACTCAAAAAAACCTACAACTCAAATTCTCTAGAGTACCAAGTCTCCGAACCTTGGTATATTACGCCACATGTCTACTGTAATCAATGGGTGATATGGACTTCGGCCTTTGGGCCTTCAGGAGTCCTCAACCCCAATTGTTTATGCCTTGAATCCTCCAGAGTGCTAAGTCTCTAGACTACGGGATCTACTACCACGTGTCCTCTCCTGATCAATGGTGAGGAGTTACTCCACTCTTTGGAGCGTCGGGGGTGTCACCTTCATCATACTTCATTCCTTTAGAACGTCGAACTGGAGAACTCCAAGTGTCTTCATCAATAACTAAGAACCAGGGGGTGATACATGGAAGAAAAAATAAGGAATGAACATGTGGACCTATTTGAAGGGTGACATGTGTCATATACTAACTGGCACAAATGGTCTTTGAAAAACATGAGAGATAGTGACATGTGGCAAGCATCAAGTGTGTCCATGTCACCCTAGGTGACGTCAACAAGCCACGTCACTTTAGTGTCTCATGACTTCGGGACTTCGAAACTTCAGGATACTTCTCCACACTACACCACAAATCCCTCAAATGTTGAATTCCTGAATAGGATGATCTATGGAAACGTGTCCTCAAACATGAATGGTCCAGATTTACTCTGGATTTTGGGACTTTGGAAGTTTTCTTTGTCCAAAAAGTAAAAAAAAAAAAATTCACCAAAATATGTTGATCCCCGACCATCTTTCATCGGGGATCGGATATTTTCTTTGGTCTATCTTCAACCCTTCAACAAACTCATCGATACACGACCATTAACCGTTGACGATTTTTGTTGGTGAACTTCCACGCTTAGAATTTTTGAAAAAATACCCAGTGAATCTGGGCCATTGATCTCTCGACCAAGATGATATTGACTGTTGATTTTCTCCAACTCCCCAAAAAACACAAATTAATATGAACCATTGATCTTCCTCATTTTTCAAATCGTTGAATAGATCTCAGCCGTCAATTTGGTAATTTTTCCAAACTTTGTAAACATTCAAATTTTTAATTTTTTTTTTCAAGGGCAAATCTGAACCGTTGATCCAATATCAAACATGATCTCAACCATATCTTCTCCAAACTCTATCCAACATTATAGCAGCCATTAAAAATCAAAATTTTCGACCTTCTAAGTTGAATTCAGCTCTGCAACTGTGCATATCGAATCCATTAAATTCTTGGACAATACCGGAATCATTCATACTCAGATCCATTCATGAATTTGGGGGATTTCACTCAAATGTTTCTACCTTTTTCCCCCCAATTCACATAGATATATAAAATCTGTGACAACGAATCTTCTCGATTCGCACTTGTTTTGGCCTGTAATAGTTCGATGTTTGAACCATAAGCTCTTATACCAATTTGTAACGTACCCAAACATCCCTAGACTCGATCTACGCCACCTAAACCCACTTAGACAGCCTGCAACACACCCAACCACCCAAAGGCCAGGCACGCCATAGTCCCAAGACTCGGTTCTATGAACTTATCACAAATTTAAAAGACTTCTCATTAATAAAATAGGCATCAAAATAACATGCATAAATCAAGATCCATGCTACAACATAAAGGAGTAAACAATGTGCCATGCACAACATATAAATAGTAGACATGCACATTAAAATACACATCTAAGAGATAATTAAATACACAACAAAAGATACATTATACAGAAAAAAAAATGACAGGGAGCACTTAAATTTTCAAGTAAAGATTCACCAAATGGATGAATACCAAGGATGTTCCTCCTAGCCATAGACATTGTTGTTCTTTTACTCTCAACAATAGACCACCCCCGAGCGAGGGATATGAATCAACAAGGATAGATCCTAGGCCAAGTCTAAACACACAACGGTTGGCTAACTAGCTCTCAGGTTTCCCAACCTCACATCAAATCGTAATTTCCATTTCTCTTTCCCCCTTAGCCCCCACAACCCAAAGAAATGAAAAAAATTATCTTCCATGTAGTCCCTGAGGTTATTCCATTTATCTCTAGGGACCCAATTCTATTGGTCAGGAAACCTCCCTACTGGAAACTCCAAGGATTCTCAGTTGTGGATAGTTCTATCCAAACTGTCATTAGTCTCATAACTAACAGGCCTCTCAACACTCAAGCTATCATAGGAATTTCAACACTCACAACAATCCAAATTAAACCATCTCTCTTTTACCCAGCATGCACAAACCAAATAATTTACCACCTTCTGTGCCACGTAGTCCCTCGGGCTTGTCCATCTCCTTCTAGGTCTTTAGTGCTTCTGGTCAAGAATCTCCATGATGGGATTCTCAGGATTCACAGTTATGGAAAATTCTATCTAAACTTCCATCAAGCTCATGCACATAGGAATCCATTCCCTTATGGAATGATAAGTAATTATTACAACCATTGATCAATGTCTCTCCTCTTCCTACCATTTATTTCCATGCTCTTCCCAAGAGCATACGAACTAGCAATAGTGACTGAAGAGGAAAGAAGAACAAGGGATCAAGGGAACAAAATGAAATAGGGGAAGAAGATGAAAAAATGGGAAGGACGACCCCAAAACTTCCCCTAGATAAATCCTCATGCAACCATTTGTATCCATGCTCAGACCAAGAGCACACTAATTCACTCGGAGTGAAGGAGGAAGAAGAAGAACCACGGAGAAGAAGCACACTAGGGAAATAATCACATGTAACCACTTTTCTCCATAAAATCAATTATGGGTAAATAAAATAAAGATAAAAAGAAGACTTAGCCCCTCAAGACCCCTCTCTCATGGAATCATATCCCCTTATATATTTTTTCCTTGTCCATCATGCATCCAACGGTGTATTTTATTAATGTATATGAAGTATTACATTTCCTAGGCACTCTTGCCCCTTTTCGACTTTATCGGCTCACCAACCTAAGTCACAATTACATAATACATTATAGTTCATAAGGGATAAAACTGGGATTTTACACCCTTTTACATCAATGGAAAATGTTAATTATACTTGGGGATTCTCCCCCTATATACAAGCCTCTACTTTCCCTTCATGGTGCTTCCTCATGTAAACATCTGATGTATATGAAAATAATTCAAAAGGTTCTTTACTTTTATTATTCATGTATTTTACTTCTACCCCCCTATATAACTGTTCCTGATGTTGTGTGCATCAATGTGGGGAAGAAACTACTCCAAGTTTCTATCGAAGATACTCAAAAGTCTCTCTCGGAAGAGGTTTGGTGACCATATCTACAATCTACTCTTTTGTCCCAGTGTACTCTAGATTGATGTTCTTATCTATAGCTTGTTCCCATAGAAACTAATACTTGATCATAATGTGTTTCATCTTAGATCACTGGATTCTTAGAGATATTGATGGCACTAGTGTTATCAAAGAGTATTGAAATGGGATCATCATACTTCACTTGTATATCCTGCAAGTTTTGATTCATCTAGACAACCTGAGTGCAACATGTTGCTGCTACGATATATTCTACTTATGTTGTGGAAAAAGATACTGATGATTGCTTCTTTCTCAACCATGATACCATACACTCACCCAAGTAGAAATTTTCTCCACTTGTACTTCTTTTATCATCAATTTTTCCTACCCAATATGCATTTTGTAGGGTTACCAAAGATAGATCATTCCCTTTTGGATACCATAATACAGAATATTTTGTTTCCTTGAGATATCTGAGTATTCATTTTACTACCATGACATGTGTTTCTTTTGTTGTTGCTTGAAATCTCACAACCTGTCTAACTACTTGCATCACATCTAGTCTTGATCCTATCACGTAGAGTAAGCTTCCAATCATCAATTTGTAGAGTCTTTTATCTTCATCCTTAGAATCATGATCCTTCCTTAACTTGCAATTGGTTTTCATAGGAGTACTCACGGGTTTGCAATCTTTCATTCCAAAGTTCTTTAGCATTTATCTGATATACTTAGTATGAGAGATGAAAATACCTTTATCATGATGACATATCTGTAATAAATAAAATAAATTCAACTTACCAATAAAATACATTTCAAACTCATTTTTCATATCTCTGAAAAACTTATGATTCATCCCTTCATCATCACTTCCAAAGATGATGTCATCTACATAAACTTCAATTATCAAAACACTGTCTTGATCAAATTTATGTAGAGATTGTTGTCTACATTTCCTTTCCTGAATCCTTATTTCTATATATAGTTGTCCAACCTTGAATACCATGCTCTGTGGGCCTACTTGAGTCCATACAATTCTATATACTGTCTCGATCAAATTTATGTAGAGATTGTTGTCTACATTTCCTTTCCTGAATCCTTATTTCTATACATAGTTGTCCAACCTTGAATACCATGCTCTGGGGGGCTACTTGATTCCATACAATTATTTCTTCAGTATGAAAACATAATATTCTCTTTCTCACAATATAAATCCTTCTAGTTGTTTGATGTAGGGTTCTAATTCTCCATTAAGAAAATATGACTTAACATCCATCTGATATACCTTGATTCGTTTGGAACATGCATAGGTTAAGATCAACTTGATTGCTCCCATCCTAGAAACTGGTCAAAAGTTATCTTCAAAATATATACCTTCAATATGAGTGTATCATTTGCATATTAACCTTGCTTTGTTTTTGGTTACCTGTCCATCCTCATTCAAATTGTTTTGGGAAACCCACTTTGTATTGATCATGTTCTTGTTCTTTGGTCTTGGAACAAGTTCCCATGTGTCATTCTTCTCTATTTGGTCCAATTCTTCATCTTTGTTATCCTCTTCAAAACTACTTGGTTCAACTATAAATAACAATGCTAGGTGTTGTTTTTCTGGTTAAAGAATTGTTCCTTGGGTTTCAACTCCTGCATCTTTATTCCCAATAATATGTTTTGTTGGATGATTTTTTTGTACTCATTGGCTAGGTGTCTTAGGATGTATATGCTACTCATCTTCCTCTTGTTCTATTCCTAGATGATTTTATTATTCTACTTCTACGTATTCTTATTTCATATCTTCTTCGACATCCTGCACTTCTGAATCTTTGTTTCCTTATTTTCTCTTCTGTACATCTATCTAGTCAATCGTTGCATTGATGCTTTCCACAATTTTGTTGAGTCTTGGATTGAATCATTTATATGATTTTCTTTTTCTTGAATAACCAACTAGTTTTTCCTTATCAACTCGGGAGTCAAAATTTCCAAGTCTGCCATCTTCTCTTTTGATATAAATTTGCTTCCAAATACTTTGAAATGCTTCACATTTGTTGGTCTTCCTTTCCATAGCTCATATGGAGTCTTCTCATTATTACTTCTGAGAATTCCTCTCTTTAATATGTGAATTTTTTTATGTACTTCTTGTGCCCAAAAGATGTCACTCAACTTGGAATCTTTCAACATGTTTTTGGCCATTTCTTGTATTGTTATCTTCTTCCTTTCGACAACTACATTTTGATGAGGTGTCCTGGCTACTAATAACTGTATTTTTATTCCATGTTCACCGCAGAAGTCCATGAATTTATTTTATGTAAATTCTCCTCCATTTTCTTATATTAAACACTTGATTTTCAATTCCATATCGGTTTCAACCATTTCTTTGTATTTCTTGAAGAGTTCAAATTCTTCTGACTTCTTCCTGAGAAAGTAAACTACATTCATTCTTGTGTATTCATCAAATAATAGCATAAAATATTGTTTTCCATTTAATCCCTTCATTCTTGTAGGTCCACATAGGTTAGTGTGTACAATCTCCAATGGTTTTGTCGTGGAGTACTCTTTTGATTTGAACTTGGTCTTGGTTTGTTTTCAATGTAGACAATTCTCACATAGAGTATTTGTTGGCTTCAATATCTCGGGAATTTCTTTCACTACTTCCTTTCTATTGATTTTTAAAAGGTTCTCAAATTTTATGTGACCCATTCTTATGTTTCAAAGCCAACTGTCATTTTCCTTTCCAAAGAAACATATTTCCATTCCAATTTCATTCAGGACATATATATTGTTTGGAGTTCTTCTAATTGTAGCCACCAACTTTCCTGATCTTTCTTTCCTTATCTCACTTTTTTCTGAGTCAAACAAAAGTTTGTGTCCATCACACATTTGAATTACACTTAGAATATTGTGCTTCATATCTTCGACCAATAGAAAAATTTCTTCTTTGGTATCTTTGTTTCCGAGCTTGACTGTGCCTCTTCATATAATTCTGGTTGAGGTATCATTTCCAAATGAAATGTATCCATCTTGTTCCTTCTTTAGTTTCAGAAACTTGTTCTTGTCACCTTTCATATGCTTCGAAAAGTCATTGTCAACATACCGCCCTCTTTTCTTGTGTTCAACTTGTAAAGAAAGTAGGCATTCTTCAGTGTTGAATTGATATTAAATCCTTCTCCATATCCTTTGTGTTTCATGTTTGTGATTGTTGGTGTTTCTTATTTGGTTCCATTGGAGGAACAGTCAATCTAAAATCTTTGGCCATGTGTCAAAAATTGTTGCACTTGTAGCACTCTATTTCATTACTTAGTGAACCAAAACTATTATGATTTCTTATGTGTGCTTCATTTGACTTTATGGGATAAATGTTATTTGAATCTCCTTCATAGTTGCTTCTATTCTTGGCATAGGTTATACAATTTGTAACTTTCTGACCAAAGTTATGATAAGAATAGCATAAACCAAGAAAAATGGTTTCATACCTGGATGTAGGGAATCTTATGAATGGTGTTTCTCTTATGATACCCTCTTCTCCTTGATATGTTGTTGATTGCTATCTCTATGTTCTGAATCTTCTAGGTGGTCCAATTCCTCTGTGATGTTCTTCTTGAGTTTCTCTGACTATTTTTTCATAGGCGCTTTTTTCTACTTCCTATTATGTTGTCTTAGAGCTTGAACCCTTATCGGTCTACATATGCTTGTATCCTAGCCTAGAATTTTCATATTATGGCCTTTGGTTGTTGATGATCACTTCCAATATTTTGGCATTATTATGTTGTTGAAGATATTTTCTCAGAGTGACTATTTCTTCTTCCAAATTTTCAATCATATTCTCCTTTTCTTATAACTAACTTCTGAGTGTTTCTTCAATCCTTTTGTATTCTTCTAATTGGATATTTAACTTCGTGACTATATACTTGACTTATTATGAGTTGCAATTTTGAGATCCTTATTTATTCATTAACTCTACCTTGAGTAACTTGATTTTCTTTCTTTCTTTCCCCAGTTCTTCTAATGAATTGATTAATTTTTCTTTGAGATCAACTTCACCTTCTTCTTCGGAATATTCAAAATCTTCCGCATCATCTTATATTGTTATGAAGAGTACTCTTTCCAAGAAGAATTAATAGATTGGTGAATTAAAATGTAAATAGAAAATATATAAATCCAAATCATGTTAAATATTTTGGATTTATATATTATATTAAATCTGAATCTGAAATTATATTACTTTAAAAAAAAGAGCGTTGTGCAGAAGCTAACAATAATTATGTAGTCTGCTTCTAAGATTGAATAAAATAGAAAATTTTAGTGATTGAGTTTATTGATAGAAAAAGATGAACCAAACAAAAGTTTTAGTTATATTACATGTTTCTTTCCTAATGAACCGACCCCCAAAAAAATTGATTCTAAAAAACATTCACACGAGTAAACTTCTGCACTTCCCTCATCCTCCTACTACTCACCACCTATTTGTATACCATTGCCTTTAATTTCCATCGAGACATGAATATGTAAATATTTTTTTTATTCATTTTCGTCTTCATGTACAAAATCACCATTAGAATTTCCTTAATGACCATTAAGTATAAAGGATATATTATGTTGCGGCTCAAAAACATTGACAACTTAGGGGGTAATGACAATTTTAAATTCCACATTTTCCATCAAGACACCAATTTTTAACAAAGTGGCATACTTTACCAATAAATTGGCCTCATCGTTTAGCACCCTTCTGATGTGAAAGATCCCGACCCTATCAAATTGAGCTATCATCTATCTGATTCTCTTTATGATTCCTTGATGTTTGATTCCTTCAGTGGTGGAATGGTTCATAGTTGATTGAATAATGATTTTGGAGTCATTGAACACCATTAAATAAAAATTTAATGGCTCTGTAACTACAGTTATCCCATGGCATAGTGAGTAGGCTTCGACTAGATTATTTGATAGTTCACCTCTTTTTTTTTGTAAATTCTGGAGCTATTCTATTAAAAATACAATTAAAATACAAGCATGAAATCAAAAGTGTTTATCCTAGTGAATGGGTAGAGCCACCCAAAAATTTAGGTCTACCATGATTGGAAAACCAGGCTAGAAAAAACATAACCATATTTCTTGCTTGATGAGGGGAAACCAAGATTACAAGAAGAGTTATAGTGATTGTCTGTGTAGTTTTTGTCATTACACCAAGACTGGAAAAAACTAAGGAAACTGAAAAAAGAGGACAAGCCTATAAATTATTTATGCATTCCAGTCATAGTTGGAGAGTCATCTAGAGGAATATATTCTACAATGGGGTATCCCTTTAAGTCATTGTTGTTTTCACTGGAAGAGATGGAGCTATCCAAGCTTGGTTACTTGAACGGGAGAGTTGCACTCTTGATGAAAGGAGTCGCCATTAAACTTTTCTTTCCTATTTGAGTCTCTTCTTTTTTCTTGATGGAATTCACCTAAGGATCAAAAGTGTTGGGGTGGGAAACAAAAGGAGGAGGACATGCACCAAGGGAGGGTGGAGAGGAAGGAGGAGGGAGAGGGGTGGGGTAGTGGGGTGAACGAGGAGATATGGGAAGGATTTGAAGGAAGACACTAGGGAGGATGAGGAGGATACAGACAAGCATATTCTTCACCACCCAATAGTTTCAATGGTGTTTGGAGGTGTGAAGGGAGGCTAAGAGGTAGCCCTAGATTTCCTCCTCCTAATTTTCTAATCATTTCCTAAGTGAGTTAGAAATAGAACGGTCATAACCATATTGGTTGGAAATTATGGGTGGGGAAAGTGTTGTGGAAACACACCCACCACAACCACTTCTCCCCAATGTTTTTGGGTATGTGTTATATTGTTTGCATGTATGTGTGTGGGTGTGTTAGATTCGACAACTGCATTTGATGATCCTGGATTTTGCTATTTTTAGCGGTTTTCTAAATTAATCCCGGATTAAGGGATTAGGGTTTAGGTATCTACGAAATACCTAAAAAAATTGTATATATTGTATGGTGAATGGTAAAATTCGATATAATGAATATAAGAGAGGTTTTCCTTGGTTGATGGTTTCCAATATAAATATATGTGTACTATGTGTATGAGCCATTGATTAAATTCTGTTTTTCTTAAGAATCTATATGCATTGCTTTACTTCATAGGCTTAAAACTTACATGTGGCATAAGATCTTGTTTTTGGCTTCAGAGGGACACCTTTGTTGTTGAGGGTTGGTTCAGTCTTGATAGATCAAGTTTATCTTGGGTTTGTGATAAACCTGGGTTGAGTGGGATCTTTTGCAGTGGTTATTCGAGTGTATAAAAAGGAATGGCGAGCTCTTCTAGAATCGAGATAGAAAAGTTCAAAGGTAAAAAAATTGAGCTATGGAAGCTCAAGATGGAGGATCTTCTTGTAGAAAAATAACAATGGATTGTTGTGGATCCTGGTACACATCCTACTGGTACACAACCTACTGGCACACAGACAACTGGTACACAACCTAATAGTACACAAACTACTAGTACACCACCTACTGGTATGTCAATGGAAGATTGGGAGAAGTTGGACATAAGAGCAAGGAGTATTATTCGACTTTGCTTGGCAGATTCAGTGTTGTTGAATGTCTTAGGAGAATCTATAGCCAAGGAACTATGGAATAAGTTATGGAATTTGTATCAATCAAAGTCCTTGGTAAACAAGTTGTTTCTTCGAAAGGAGCTGTATCATCTTAGGATGGAAGATGGAGATTCTATGATAGAACATCTAAATGCCTTTAATACTCTTGTAAGTCAACTTGTCTCTGTTAATATTACGATTGCAGAAGAAGATAGGTTTATTACTTTGTTATGTTCTTTTCCAGAGTCTTGGGATAATGTGGTTGTATCAATTGGTAGTACCACTCAATCTACATTGAAGTACGAGGATGTAGTTTCATCCTTATTATATGAAGAGATGAGGTGGAAAATCATGGATAGCCATAGCAAAAATGATTTAGTTGTAATAGGTCGTACCCAAGATAGGAATCCTGGTAAGACTTTGGGGGGGATATCTAAATCTATAGGTAGATCTAAGTCTCCAGGAAAATCTTTGAGGAAATGCTAGAAGTGTGGTAAAATAGGGCATTATAAGAAATATTGCAAGTCTAAGAAGGTTGAAAAACCAAAGGGATCTGATAGTACCTCTTCCACAAAGGAGAAAACCTCCACTGAAGAAGGAGGTGATGTTTACCTGGAATCTACAGGTACACATGTAGACCATGATGTATGGTTGATTGAATCAGGTGCGCCATACCATATGACTCCTCACAAGGAGTGGTTCTCTAAATATGAAAAATTTGATGGTGGTGATTTTCCTAGGAGATGACTTGACAACAAAAATCATGGAATGTGGAAGGGTTAAGTTGCTGCTAAAATATGGAAGGATTAGAACTCTACCTGGGGTTCTGCACATTCCAAAACTAGCTAGGAGCCTAATATCTATAAGCAAGTTGGATGATGTAGGAGTGGATACTGTATTGGGAAAGGGCACTTGGAAGATGGTACGAGGAGAAATGGTGTTGATGAGGGGAGTTCGGTGTAGAACTCTATACAAGTTTTTGGGAAACACTTATACTAATGGGTGTAATAGTTCTATTGTCCTTGAGTATAGAAATGAAGGAGAAAAGACCAATATTGTCCCTGAAAAAGAAGACCATGTTGTGGCATCAAAGACTGGGCATATTGGAGAAAAGGGCCTTCGAACACTACATGGTAAAGGTATGGTTGAAGGTATGTCTAATTGCACTCTAGATTTTGATTTCTCTGAACATTACACATATGGTAAACATAATCGATTAAGATTCCCATCTGGTGCTACAAGAGCAAAGGGGATCTTAGAGTTGATACACAATGATGTGTTTGGACCTATTCTTGTTCCATCCCTAGGTAAATCTGTGTATTATGTTTCATTCATAAATGATTTCTCAAGGAACACATGGATTTCTTTTCTTAGAAATAAATCTGAGGTATTTGATAAATTTAAAGAGTTTAAGGCACTGGTAGAAAATCAGACAAAAAAGAAAATAAAGGTATTAAGAACAAATAATGGTGGAGAATTCTACAGAAATGAATTCGAAGAATTTTGTAAGAAGTGTGGTATAGAAAGGAAAAAGACTAGTCCATACACTCCTCATCAGAATGGAGTTGCATAAAGGATGAATATGACACTGATGGAAAAATCAGGGAGAATTGTTGGTTTTAACCTACCAAACAAATCTACACTACTGACCCAGGGTTTGTATCTTTTAGGGTACCAACAAAGCCTAAAAATATCGGCCCTACTGGTGAACTAGAAGGCAACACAACACACAGAAAGCACTACACAGTCTCACCCAAGATAGATTTTATGGGTGGCTATAAGACTCAGGTGTTTACATCCTGGGATTGAGTAGGAGATAAAGGGTTTGTGTTCTAAGCCATTACTTATGACTTGTATTACAAATTACTGTTATCTGACCTTCATGATTTAATAGCACAACAACAATGAACTAAACAGTATAATAACTCATTCATTCATTGCATTCAACATTTAACTAACAAAAGTAAACATATATATACATGCATTCATCACATTACACAGGTATTATCATGGTTCACCCCCTCCCGGGGCTATGTCCACAAATATTTGGCTCTTGGCTCTCTTATTATGGTAGTTCTGCAGTTCTCGCACCTCGTGCTTACAATTCTCCTTAGATCGGTAAGATCTCTGTGAGGCAAACTAGATCGTACCAGGCTCGTCAACCTGCGATCTGATCCTCAAGATCTACCTCTTGCTTAGCTCACTTGTTACAAGTAGTTATGTTATCAAACCATTACATAAAACGAGTTCAACTCTACAACAGTATTAAAACTCTACCTTCGCAAAATCTCCGAACCTCTCTTTGATACCTTCTTGCATATATTTATATCTATCGGGCTCTTCAGCCATTTTCACAAAAACTCTTACCAAAAAGCCTAACTCTACTGTCGTTAGGTCTTCCTTCTCCACATGCATTCACTACTTCCTTCCAGTTGTCACCTCCTTCTTGCATGCGCGCATGTTGTGCTTCTTTCCAGTTGCCACTTTCCTCCTGCACACTTTCTTTCCCATGATTTCTCTTCCAGCTATCATTCTTCTTCGTGCACGCTTTATTTCCCATTTAAGCCTGCTGCCAACAAGCCCCCAACACTGAGATGTGACTCATATTGAGTCACCTAATCTTTCTGATCTTCCTCGATCTCCTCAATGATCATATGGAACTTTTCCCTTAGCTCTGTTGCTATTGTCAGTGCCTATGCAGTCTTCTCCTTAATGGTTTCTACTACTTGAACAACCACTTCATCACTCAGTAGTCTTGGGCATTTTTCCTAGGTCTGCTTCATCTGTGCTCTATCTGCTTCTACCTATGCAAGTATTTCTGCTACTCGTTCCTGTAACGGTTCTATTTGATCCCGTGGCTCCTCTTTCTTTATCTGCGTAGTGATGAGTTCTGCATGCATCTTCTTCAAATCTTGCTTCCCTTTTACGCATTCTGGGATTGGTATGGTCTTTTTCTTCTGCTTGAGTTCTTGGATCACTGCATTGATCCTTTCCTCTTCTTTTTCCCAGCGTTGAACTTGTGGATCCTCCTTGAGTCTTGTCCAAAGTTGCACTGCTTTGTCGAGCAAGTCAGTCATTGTGTTAACCTATTTCTCCATCTCCTGTATTTGTGTTGTTGTTGCCTACCTCCTTTTCTCCTTTATTGCTGGTGAAGTCATTGGTGTTAGCTATTCTCGGAGATCCCTGATCTCCTTCTGGTATTGCGAAATTGCCTACACAATCTGGTCGATCTTTTCTATGGTTTGGAGTTCATTTCCCTCCGCAGTGTTTGGAAGTTTCCCAAAAATTTCTCCCACTCTGCATTCCAATTCATTCCTATGTTCCATCTCCTTCTAAGTTTTGGATTTGGCCTACTCGTACTATTTATCCTATGCTTTTCGCTACTTTGTTTCTTTCTGTAGCTTGACTAAGTTCTTATGTGCCCGAGCCTGCATCTCGTGGTCAACACTAACTTGTAATTTGTGTAGTGCCCTTGATGACATCCGTGTCAAGACTAATTGAATGTGGTCCAAATCCTTCAGTGGTGTTTGTCCCACTATTTCATCCATTCGCAGGATGCTCGGTTTTATGTGCATCATTGCGTTTGCATGTGGCATTGGGAGGGTTGGGTCTCATTCTTCGATCTCCACTCTTTAGTTGGTTTGTGTTGTCGACTACTCTATGCCTTTGTTGTTACTTTCTCTCTGGGCTTCTCTGAGTGTCTTGAGGAGCTGTCTTATTTCTACTAGCTCTTTCTATAGATTATCCCTGTGATGTGTTGCGTGGTCGAAGTCTTCCGCCAGAAAATCCTAGACCACTATGGTGATTATTTCTCCATCGTCCTCCATGATCGTCAGGTCTAGTGACACTCATTGTGCCTTTGATTTCTTGCACGTACCTGCGGCCTATTTAGCCAGTCTCTTATTTCCCCCAGGCTCTTGTGCGATGGGGTTTGGGGTGGTCTCCTACATTCCCTTGGCTTGTTTTGGCTGTTCATTGGTCTCTTTCTTCCCCTTCTGGGTTCCTAGCTGCTTCGACCCTTCGCTTGCTAGATTTGGTTTGTTTTGGCCCATCCTTGGTTTCTTGGGCACTGGTTTTTGTAGAGGCTATGTTTCCGCCTACGTTGCCTCTCCTTTTATGGGTCCTTCCGGTACTTCTCGAGGAATGGATGGGATCTTCCATTTAGCAGGACGTTCACTGATGACCATGTCTATATCACCTTCTATGATGTAGTAGCACATCGGTAGCCACAGTTTATCGGGATCGTGCCTTGGTTGTATCCACATGGCTTGCTATGTTGCCCATAAGTTAGCGATGTTCCCATATTGTGGGACAACTTCTGGTGTTATTCTACATGATCGGTTAATAGCTTCCTACATATCCCATAGGTATGCTTCAAATATGATTCCATTGTCCCTCTTCTGTATGGTCTGTGGCCCCGATCTCAGTAATCGATGTCTCGCTCCCTCAGGCTGTGGTCTCGTAGCAAAAACTACATATTCTAGTTCTCGCCATCCCATGAAGGCTATAAGGATCATCAACCATGAGTAATGAAATTATGTTCAAAGTTCTTGCACGTCCCTACAGTCCACTTGGAATAAGTTTAACAGATAAGGCACCCATCTCACGAAGGTTCCTTCTGCGCACTGAGCTGCAACTGCGATGACTCCTGCTGGTACTTCGTCTTTGCAGAATTTTCTTAGCAACTTACAAGCTAAGATCTTTGTGCCCAATTGTGTTTCTAGTTTGTTGATACATTTGATTATATTGCCTCTTTTCCCCCTCATTGTGTCGTATTTCTTCTTCATTTCCTCTGTTAACGCATTTTCCTTGTATTTATCATCTAGAATCAACACGGGATCCATGCCCTGGCTAGGTAGTCCTGTTATTTGCATGATAAGGTCCACTGTTATGGGGATGGGTCTGTCCAGCCATATATCCCCTCCATGTGTAACTGCTAATAGCTTCTTGATGCATGTTGTCCCGTACTAGCCTCTGCCAAAGTGTGGGAGTTGTAGTAGTCCTAAAATGTTAGTTTGGTCCAGTCCAACTACCCACTGATGCAACTGGTTGATTGTTTCTCCAAGTTGGTTGACCACTATGTTTTGCATAAACACTCTGGGTGCAAGTTTTGCGTGCTTAGTGTCGTTTGATACATCATGGTCGAAATACTTGAGCTTCCCAACATGACCTAGTAAATGCGGCTCTACTTGTACTCCCTCTGGTATGCGTGGTAGCACAATTTCTGCTGCTGGTTTCTTTCGAGGTGAGCTCGGTATCAGAATTTTGTCTTCCTACTGTGGTGGTTGGTACAAAGTTCCAACAATTCTCGTTTTCTTCCCCGTAAGCCATTCTGGCCAAGACAAGGTAGTTCCCTTGGTATCTTCTGTCTATTGACCAAGGCTGGGTACCTGTGAATCGTCAGATTTCCCTTCTGATCCCTGATTCTATGTCGTGCCATTACCTTCCATGGATGGTTTGGTGCTTTCTAGTTGCACTTCCTATTGAGGTTCTCCTTCTTCATTCATAGGTTCCTACGGTTCTTCTTGCGTATCCTCTTTCAATTCCTCTGGTTGTGGCTGTTGAATCTCTTCCAGTATCGGTGTAGGGATCACTGATGGTATCTCTAGGGATGGGATCTCATCGATATCGATGATCTCTGGTTGCTGATGCTCATTTTCTTCCAATGGTCCACGTGACCTAGTTTGAACTCTGGTCGGCCTGGCGGTCGAACCTGGTTCATCAGAGTTTGGTGGTGGCATAGTGGTGAGTGTCAAGCATCTTCTTTCTATAGAGGACTGTGATCTCTCTCTGTTTGTTCGAGCTACTATTTCTCTCTCTGTGTTCTTCTTTTGTGAATAAATAAGTTTCTTCCATGCTTGCATGCTGTATCAGCTTGTTCTAAAGCTTATCGATGACGCTTCCTCCCTGATGCGATTGATGCACCATAACTATGGATTAAATGCATGTGCAGTAGTTTCATACTTGCCATTACACTTCTCTTGCCATTTCCAGTTGGCGTGTTAATGTGATGTTCCATCAGTCCTTGTCATGCCTTAATTCTACTTTGTGTTGTCCTATCATCCTACTTTTTTTGACTTTCCATTTCTCGCTCATTTTTCTTAGGCATGTGGCCATTACTCTTTCCTTTTCTTCATTCATGTTTCGAGCATCCTATGGCTTATTTATGGATTTTTGTTTATTTTATTTTATTTTATTTTTTATTTTTTTTACTGTGCGGTGGGTGGTCGACTGTCCTTGTACAACTTTAGTCATCTCCCATTGATCATTCCTCAAAGGTCTATGCCTGCTAGATCTCTTAAATATATAGTTCCACCATTTGTTATAGATTTGACCTCATATGGTCCTAACCAATGAATTCTCAACTTTCCTGGGTGCTGAAACAATTTGTTGTCATAGAGAAATACTAGATCTCCTTCCGTGAAAGTCTTCTTCTTAATGTGTCAATCGTGCCATGCATTATCTCTGGCCTTCTGCACTTGTTGATGGAATCCTTCTAGGATTCGGTATTCCTCCATTGCTAACAACTGATGCAACCTTTCTTGTATCGCACTGCATTCTGTCATTTGTGTGATAGCGGCTACGCGTAAGCCGGGTATTAAAAATTCCAATGGCACTACCACTTCTTGGTCATTGATGAGTTTGAATGGTGTGTGCCCTGTCAACTTCTTACATGTCATCCTATACTCCCATAATATTGTTGGTACTTTGAGGTCCCATTCATCTTTGTTGATGATATAGATCTTTGCCAATGCGTTCTCTAGAACTTTGTTGAAGGCTTCTACTGTGCCATTTGCGTGTGGGTGATATGGTGTGATTTTCTAGTGGTGAAATTCAAATTCTTCGAGCATCGTGCAGATGGTGATATTTATGAAATGCGTTCCTTGATTGCTCATCATAAATCTTTGGAACCCAAACCTAGTAATTACTTATTCGAATAAAAAGTGTGCAACAATCTCTGTGCTACAATCCTTTACTGGTGCGACTTCCACCCATCTTGTTAGGTATTCCATCGTGGTGACAATGTATATTTCCCCTATTCTTTTGGCTGGTGGGTTAATAGGTACCACAAAGTCTATTTCCCATTTATCAAATGCCTATAGTGTCACTTGCAGTCGTAATGACATCTCATTCCTTCTATTGGGTTTGCCTACCCTTTGAAAGACATCTTATCCCTAACAATATTCTTTTGAGTCCCTATGGATTGTTGGCCACCATAGTCCTGCACATAGTACCTTCTGCGTGATAGTTTTTCCTGCATAATGTCCTCCTACCAATCCCTCATGGGATTCTAATAAAATCCTTGGTCGTTCATGCTCAAGCACGTACCTTCATAAAATTCTATCTGTGCCCATTTTATATAGATGTCCTATGATTAGTTGATAATCGACTGCGCAAACTACCAGGTTCTTCTTCTCTGCGGTGGTATACTTTGGCGGTGCGGGACCTGTTCTCAAGTACTAGATGATCTTTGTGAAGTAGTCATCAACAATTTGTACTGAGAATAGTTGTACATCTAGAAAGTTGTCTTCTAATCTTGTGGGTTCTTCCCCATTTGTGACTCGTGATAGGTGGTTAGGGCCTACATTTAGTTTTCCTGGTTTGATAATTACTTTGAAGTCAAATTCCTAAAATAACAGTAACCATTGGTAGATTATCCCCCCCAACACTGGCTTGTTGACTAGGTACTTTAGGGCTGAGTGATTTGTAAACATCTAAAAATGTTTTCCCAATAAGTAGTGTCTAAACTTCTGAAGTGCGTAAACCATAGCTAGGCCTTCTCTTTACGTTGTGTTATAGTTATGTTCTAATTCAGATAGTTTTCTGCTTGCAAATGCTATTGGGTGATCCAAGGCTCATACTCTTGGATACACTAAGATATCTCCCAGTGCTATTGCTGATGCATCTACATGCACATGGAATTCCTTTCCCCAATCTGGAAATACTAATATCGGTGCAATGACAATATTTTCCTTCAGGTTATCCAAACTGTGTTGACACTCGTCGTTCCATTTGTACTTTGTATCCTTCCTTAGCATTTTTTCCATTAGTGTTGTGATCTACGCATATCCTTTGATAAATTTCTGATAGTATCCTATGTGTCCTAACGTCGCTCGTAGCTGACAGACTGTTTCGACGCTGGTAAATTAATGATGACGACGATCTTTTCCAGATTTCCTAATAGCCCTTGTTTGCATACTATATGGCCCAATAGAATCCCAAATGGTGTTCCAAATATACATTTCTTTATGTTCAGTGATATCTAACACTATCTCCATCACTCTAGCATCAAGCGTAAGACTTCTACATGGTTTTTCAACAGACTATAGACTATCCAATCATCCAGATATACTTCGAGAAAATGGTGGATGATTTCTTTAAATACTGTG
Organism: Picea glauca; assembly: GCA_000966675.3. Classification (NCBI taxonomy): domain Eukaryota; kingdom Viridiplantae; phylum Streptophyta; class Pinopsida; order Pinales; family Pinaceae; genus Picea; species Picea glauca. The sequence continues at coordinate 862,652 of JZKD02S1592565.1, forward strand.
ATAACCACTCTAGAGAAGATTGTTGGTGCATTCTTCAGTCCAAAGGGCATGACTGTATATTCATAATATCCCCATTACATCATGAATTTGGTCTTGTATCTATCCTCCTGTGCTATCTTAATCTAATGGTAACCTGAGAATCCATCGGTGAATGAGTACACTTCATGTCCCCCCACATTATCTAGCACTTCATCTATGAACAATGTAGGGAATGGGCCATGTAGGCATGCATCGTTCAACTTCCTCAAGTCGACGCATATCCCAATCCCTCTTCCTTGTTTCTTGTCCTATACGACCATTGGGCTTATCCATTCTGATTCCTTGACTGGTTCGATTATGCCAGCTTCGAGCATTCGGTCAATCTCCTCTTTAAATTTCTATTTATATATAGGGTTCAGTCAATAGGGTCATTGTCTGATTGGTCTCACTTCGGGTCTGAGAGGTATTTTCATTTCTCCCAGTTTTCCTGCTATACCTTTCATCTCTGTAAATGTTGTAGGAAATAAGTCGTTGTATTCACACAATAGTTCTGTAATTCTTTCTACTGTTGGGTCATCCCAACAGTCTCCAATGTTGGCCATTTCGAGATGTTCTATTGTACCGATGTTAACTTTATTTACCTTGATTGGCATGGAAATAAATTCAGATTCTATTTGTCTTCCCTTCATGTCTCTATCACCTTCTACTTTTGTAATCTAAATGTCGTGTATGTCCTCCTGTGTCTGGTAACATGACAATAGTTCCTTGACTGTATGTTTATTTCACTGTTTCTCTTTGGTAATACGTTGTACTTCTGGCTCCTCAATGAATATGTCTCCTCTGATTCATTTCAGAGCTGTGTCTATGTTGGGGTTATCATGCTCGAATGAGAAAATGGTGGTAAAGTTTTGTTGCAATGTCGCCCATGTTGTATTTCCTTTGTGTCGTTCCTGATCTGTATACTAGTTCATTGGTATGCCTTCTAATGTATGGATAAAGTGGTGAGGCCATTCCTCTAGTGGTGCCAATTTCCATAGTGTTTCTCACTCCATCAAGTGTTTCATTGGTGTCCCTAATCCTTCATATTTCTGTTGTTTTCTATTTTTTTGTGTTGCACTGAACCTTATGCACAGTAGCCTCTTACATTGGTACCAGTTTGTGATGGTCTCCTTGTGTGCGCCCCACCATCTAGTGGGTGTGGATTTGAGTGCTAATTCCAGTGCTAGTAGCCTCTGGTTCTCTAATACTTCATCTTCATATTGTGTCAAGAATGTTTCCAAATCATTAAGTCCATGGAAACTGGGTGGTTCTATGATTTCTATCCCTATCCATCGTACTACGCAGTCTATTCTTGCACATATTCTCATGGATACTTCATGTAGTCTCTGCTGCCAGTTTTCTAACCCAATGTCTGAATCCGTAGCACATAAAGTAATACTATGCCAACTGATTACCCCATCTGCAGTTGGGTTTACATAATCCTCCTCACGCGTAGTTGTTCTGTACAACTGGATGATTTTCTCTAAGTCTAGGAAAGTGGGTTCTATGAACCTTTCCCCTTCTGATGGATCTAGAGGTGCTATAACCCTATAATCTCCAGATTGAAATGTCATTTTTATTGTCTTCAAATTAATTATGGTCTGGTTTTCAAATTCCCAGTCTAGACTGAGTAGTGCCAAGTATGGTGTTGTGCCATCTACTATTTCGATGTCTTCAAAATCTTCTTTGGTGCACACACCATCAAGATCTACCATTACGCCCTTCAGCCTCCAGATTGGTAGGACTCTGTTCTGGTTCACTAGTTTTAATTGGACATTTGAATATCCCAAGGTTGGTTCTCCCATGCATTTCCAGGTTTTCTTGGGTAGTACATTTACTTTGGATCCTAGGTCCAGTATGATATCTCCCATATTGAAATCCCCAATGTTGGCATTCAATCTGAATTCCCTACTTGTTCTTCTCCTCGTGTGTAGGGGATTGGCAATCTTTGGTTCTAACTTTTGTTCTATCTCGTTGCTACATTTCTCAAAGATGTTTTGTAATATTTTCACAGATGAAGGATCACTTAATATTTTGATGCATGACTGCAAAAAGTCTTTGATAGCACTTACTTGTCCCTTGAGTGACATTCCTTTGGTATGCTCCAATGATGGCGGCATTTCATATTCTGGGGATTTGTGGGTTGGTTGCGTAGTGGAAGTCAACATTGAGTCCTTCTTCTAAAATTCCTATCTGGCTTCCTTAAAAGTCTCCTTTTCTTTGGGCATGTCGAAGTGCTTCCTTGGTTTGGTGTTCTTCCTTACCCACTTGTTTTGTGTAGGTTCTTGTCAGGCTATGTCGTTTCTTGTCTTCGTTCCTCCATGGGTGACTATGTTGATATTTCGTCCATCCTCCCTTGGTTCGACTGAAATCCATTGAACATTCTGGTTGTTTTGGTTCCTTTTTTCCTAGATCTTTACTAATAGTGTCAGGAATTCCTCTGTCTCGTGATCCAATGCACGACAGTACATACAAGTTGTTGGCGGCAGTGGGCATTCCCTTGCATAATGTCCTATTTGCTGAAAATTATGACATGTGACTGGTCCTCTGCCACGTTCGAAGCCTCCTCTGGCTCTAACTCCTCCTCGATAGCCTGCGTTGTCCCCTCTTGGTGCATTGTATGGTGGTACCTGGTTGTACTGCATGGTATTAGACTGGGGTTATGTCAGGTTGTATTGTGGTTGTGTATTTTTGTATGTTTGTTGCACAGTGTTGTACGAATGTTGGGAAATATTGTATGGAGTTGGTGCTTCATTGAACTGTGGCGTTTCTTGCCTAGTCATCATTTCAGCCTGTACCCTATAGGCGATCGATGTTCTCTCCCACATCGGCTCCATAGTTTTGCAATCTTTGTTGTCCTAGCCTACAAACTTACAAAAAGTGCAATAAGAATTCTTGGGAATTGTCTGGTACTTCTGCATCATTGTCCAATGATAAGTGTCGTGACCCAGTTTCTTGCATATTTCACACCATAATCCTCCCTGTGGGAGTGAGTTTGGCATACCTTTTTCCATATACTGTGCGAATGTTGGAAATTCATTCTTGTGGTGTCCTTCTGTCCTGCATGTGGTGCACCAAAAAACTTCTCGTTTGTCCTTGTTCTTGTTCTGATTCAACTGAAATGTGAGGTTCTTCAAATCCTCCTTCAATTCTTCAATAGCCGAGTCTATCTCCTAGTATTGGTTCTCTTCTAGCTGCAAGGCTTCCTGTAGTGCCTTGGCCTGCATCTGAAACTTCTGTTGTCATAAGGGGTATTTTAGGTGTGGGAGTAGTGAGTTGAAAAACAGATGCTAGTGTTGCATCTCAGTCATAATGTATTTTAACTTTCCCTTCAATAGCTTAAATATTTGGTCAATCTCCCATACAAAATTTCATAGTTTCTGTCTGATCTCGATCATTTCATTCATGTACTAGTCTTCTGATATCGTATTCTATAAATCATTAATCAATAGCTTCTCGATGTCTTCTTGTGTCCTCGTCATCCCAGGAGCACTGTTTTTGTTTAGACTCATGTACTCGTCTAGTGCGTGGTCTCTTAGCATGATCGCTAGCTGTGCAAGTTTGGTATCTTCATCCGTGATCTGTTTTGCCTCCCAGATCTTTGCACAAATGAACAAATGCTTCTCTGAGTATTCTGTTGCCTCTCCTCAGAATTCTGGTAATTTGATTAGGGGTCATGTCCCTCCATTCTAAATATTGAATTGCTACCTCCACCGCACGGTGTAGATACTTGACTAGTACTGCCTGAACCGGGTCCTCCAGTTGTTTCTCTTGTGGTAGATGTGCTTCTTTCTATCGGACTTCCTCCAAACTTTGGTTGTCTAAATGGTGATGTTCTCTTTGGTGTATTAGTCGCACATGGGTTTATGGGTTCCACACTGACATTAATATGGAAAGGATGGTTATCTTCCCCTCCTATTCTTGGCCCTCTTGTTTTCCATTCATAGGTTGCGCACAAGATTTCCTCAATCTTCTTCATAGCCCAAATATCCTCTACCTCTTCATCATCACTTGCCAAGCCCTCCCTTGCAGCTATGACTCTTTTCTTGGTATTCACCTTATATTGGTAGGGTACTTTTCTACACGTCATTCTAGGTGACACCACGATCCACTTAAGCTAGTCGTCATCCATCAAGATTGAGTCCAAGAATTCCTCCTCCTTCTTTCCTTTATCCTCTCCTTCGGCCATTTATCCTCCCCTCTATTAGTGCTTCCCCCCTTCCCCCATGCACACAGGGAAGTTTAGTTGTCTACTTCCATCATCATTACACCTTTTTTATATAGCAGTATTTTAATCGAAGTATACAGTGATCGAATGTACCTTACATGAGGTCCACGTAGAAATTACTGCTCTGCTACGCTGTATGACTTCATTGTGTCAACTGGAAACTCTGTGATGAAGCCTGCCACAATACTATCAAGCCAAAATTTGACTTCGCGGGTGAATTTTTTGTTCACTTGTTGTAACTAGTCAATTTCTATTGGGGTCCAATCTAGCCATCAGATTTGGTTTGTCACGTGGTTATCTTTAAACCTTAGTATCCACTCCTGCAATAGGTGAGGAAAATCACAGAAATACACTTTGTGTAAATTCATAAACACATGTTTATCCAGATATTTGCGAGGCATCAGGACAGGGTTTCTATTATCTTTTTGGGAAAACTTTAGCTCTTTAGTTCTCAACCAAGCTTTGATTTCTTCTTTCGTGGGGTTCCACGGTCTCAAAATTCCTTTCTAGTGACTCAACAGTCTTCCAGTTTCGCTCATTTTTTTCCACATGTGTTCTATCTCATCTACTTGGTCCTTTCTTGTTCCTCTTACAACGAAAACAAAACCATTTGTTGGTTTTAACCTACCGAACAACTCTGTGCTACTGAACCGGGGTTCGTATCTTTTAGGGTACCAACAAAGCCTAAAACTATTGGCCCTTCTAGTGAACCATAAGGGAACACAACACACATAATGCATTGCGGAGTCTCACCTGAGATAGATTTTATGGGTGGTTGTAAGACTTAGGTGTTTACAGCTTGGGATTGAGTAGGAGATAGAGGGTCTGCGTTTTGAGCCATTACTTATGACTTGTATTACAAATTATTGTTATCTGATCTTCGAGATTTAATAGCGCAACAACAATGAACTAAATAGTATAATAACTCATTCATTCATCGCATTCAACATTTAACTAACATAAGTAAAAAGATATATGCATGCATTCATCACATTACATAGGTATTACCATGGTTCAACCCCTCCTGGGGCTACATCCACAAATATTTGGATCTTGGCTCTCTTATTATGGTAGTTTTGTAGTTCTCACGCCTCACACTTACAATTCTCCTTAGATCAGTAAGATCTCTATGAGGCAAACTAGATCGCACCAGGCTCCTCAACCTGCGATCTGATCCTCGAGATATACCTCCCACTTAGCTCACTCATTACAAGTAGTTCTCTTATCAAACCATTACATAAAACAAGTTCAACTCTACAATAGTTGTAAATCTCTACCTTCACAAAATCTCCGAAGCTCTTTTTGATACCTTCTTTCCTATATTTATATCTATCGGGCTCTTTAGTCATTTTCACAAAAACTCTTACCAAAAACCCTAACTCTATTATCGTTAGGTCTTCCTTCTCCACATGCGTTCACTGCTTCCTTCCATTTGTCACCTCCTTCTTGCATGCACACATTCTGTGCTTATTTCCAGTTGTTTCTTTCCTCCTGCACACTTTCTTTCCCACAATTTCTCTTCCATCTATCATTCTTCTTCGTGCACGTTTTCTTTCCCATTTCGGCCTGCTGCCAACAAGCATGCTCAGCGGTGCTGAGTTAGGACATGAATTCTGGGTAGAGGCAACGGGTACAACATGTTACCTAGTCAATCGATCACCTTCATCAGCATTGGATGATAAAACTCCACATGAGGTATGGACTGAAAATAAACCCTCTCTTCAACATCTTAGAGTGTTTGGTTGTGATGCTTATGTACATGTTCCAAATGAAAATAAGAGTAAGCTGGATAAAAAGGATGAAAAGTGTATATTTATTGGTTATAAAGATGGTGTGAAAGGTTATATTCTTTGGAACCCAGATACCAAGAAGACTGCTTACAGTCGAGATGTTGTTTTTAGAGATGTAGAAGATGTTTCCAAACATGAATTCCTACCAAGGCCATAAGAACCTGAGAAAATAGAGCTTGTGTTGGATGATGCAAAATATGAATCATTTGAAGAAGAAGAAGCAGAAGAAGAAGAATAAACTCATACCCTAGTATTGAGAAGATAAATGAGAGAAAGAAGGCAACCAAAAAGGTATAGTCCACATAATTTTCGTCCCAATTTTTCTTTATCTATTACTGATGATGATCCCAGAATTGTCAGGGAAGCAATGAATTCAAAGGATAGTAAACTCTGGAGGAAGGCCATGGTTGGAGAAATGGATGCCTTGGATAAGAATGAGGCATGGGATATAGTTGAGTTGCCAGCTGGAAGAAAATCTGTTTGTAGCAAACGATTGTTTAAGAAGAAGTTTAATGCAGAAGGAAAACTGGAGAAATACAAAGCTCAGTTAGTAAAAAAAGGTTATTCCTAGGTAGAGGGAATTGACTTTGATAAGATTTTTTCTTTTGTTGCTATGTTAACTTATATTATATTTATTTTATCTATTGTTTCTTCTTTTGATCTTGAAGTGATACAGATGGATGTGAAGACAACATTCCTACATGGGGATCTAGAATAAGAAATCTAAATGAAGAAGCCAGAAGCATTTGCAGTGAAGGGAAAGAAAGAGATGGTCTGTAATCTAAATAAGTCACTATATGGTCTGAAGCAATCACCTAGGATGTGGTACCAAAATTTTGACACATAAATCCTTGGATTGGGATTTGTGAGAAGCAGGGTTGATCACTGTGTATATTCCAAGCAGGTTGGTAATCGCTTCATTTATGTTGTGTTGTATGTTGATGACATGTTATTGGTAGGAAATAACATGGATTTTATCAAGGAGGTGAAATCGCAGCTATCCTCCAAATTTTCCATGAAGGATCTCGGTGCTGCTAACTTCATTCTGGGAATGGAAATTAAAAGAGATCATCCAAACAAGAAACTCTGGTTGAATCAAAGAAAATATGTTGAGATGATATTGCAGAGGTTTAATATGCATGGCGGTAAACTGGTCAAGGTTCCTATTCCTATAGGTGTAAATTTATCTGCAGATCAGTGTCCCAAGACACAGGAAGAAGAAGAGGACATGTCCCATGTTCTGTATGCCATTGTAGTTGGCAGTTTGATGTATGCAATGGTCTGTACTAGATCAGACATTGCACATGCAGTGGGAGTTTTGAGAAGGTATATGTCAAAACGAGGGAAGGAGCATTGGACATAAGTAAAGAGGGTCTTCAGGTATTTGCGTGGAACTACCAATTATGGATTGTGATACCAAGGAAGACTAGGATTGGACAATGTGGTGGGAATACATGGCTTTGTTGATGTAGACTGGGTTGGAGATCTGGATCACAGAAGATCTACAAATGGGTATGTGCTTAACCTATTTGGAGGAGAAATCAGTTGGATGAGAAAAAGACAGGTTGTAGTGGCACTCTCAACTACATAAGTTGAATACATGGCAACCACTCATGCAAGCAAGGAAGCAATATGGTTACAGAGATTGTGTTAAGGTATTGGGTTGGTACAACAAGCAGTGAGATTAGATTGTGACAGTCAGAGTGCAATCTTCCTGGAAAAGAACCCAACTTATCATTTGAAGACAAAGCATATGGATGTTCAATATCACTTTGTGAGAGACATGGTTGAGGAAAAGAAGGTGTTGCTGGAAAAGAAGGTGTTGCTAGAAAAGGTTGACACTTTGAAGAATGTTGCAGATTCATTGACAAAGTCTATGAGCATAGAAAAGTTCTCCTGGTGTAGAGTAACAATGGGCATTTTTGCCTTGGATTGTTTACTATATAATCCCGTGGACCCCTGGATGCAAAGAAAACAACAAGTGGGAGAATGTTGGGTATGTGTTATATTCTTTGCATGTGTGTGTGTGGGCGGGTCAGATTGGACAACTGCATCTGATGATCCCTTTAGTAGTGCTCTTTGTGTCGTGTGCACCGATCGCTTCCTAGGGGGGTCCCAGGTATGCCCCCCCTTGGTTACACGTAGTGTTCAAAACTGGATGGTAGCCTGAGATCGACAAGGTTCGGGGTAGCGCCCCGAAATTTTTGTTTTGGGCAGTTTTTGCTATTTTTAGCAGATTTTTCTATTTTTAGAGGTTTTCTAAATTAATCTCAGATTAAGGGATTAGGGTTTTGGTATCTACAGAATACCTAAAAACATTGTATATATTATATGGTGAATGGTGAAATTCGATATAATGAATATAAGAGAGGTTTTCCTTGGTTGAGGGTTTCCGGTATAAATCTCTATGTACTATGTGTATGAGACATTGATTACATTATGTTTTTATTAAGAATCTATATGCATTTCTTTACTTCGCAGGTTTAAAACTTACAAATGTGGGGGTGGCATGCTTAAGGGGAGGCATCTGTGAAGGGATTAGCTTGTAAAGCACATAGAGGGGAGAGAGCCACTTCTTGCAGAGGACTGAGAGGATGGAAAATGAGGAGGAATTCCAGAGGTGGTCGAGGGAAACATAGTAACAAAGGTCGGAGGGAGAGGGGCATAAGTCGAGGAAGTTCAATGCACTCATATTGATTCCATGCAAGTGATACATTGGAACATCTAGCGCAGTAAATTCCCATCGTCTCGGGGGGAGGAGCAAGTTAATTCTCACAAGGAGAGGATGAGGTAGAGCGCACCGGGTCATCATTTCATGCACCGGGGGAGATCATGTTTCCCTCTAGGTGGGTGGGAGTGGCACCCACATCTGGGGTATTCGATAGTTCACCTTAAACCAAAACATACCATTTAATTTGTTTCCCCCTCAAATCCATAAGACTCCCTCCTATACCTACCACCCTTGAATATATGATAGATATATTATTAATGTAAGATATAATTAATAAGAAATCAATTTATATGAAATTAATATATAATATCAATTCTTTTTGTAATTTTCTATTAGATTTGTGAATTAAATTATAAATAAAAAAATATCAATCTAAACTATATATAAATCCAAAATATAAATATAAAAAATATAGACATAAGCATTAAGGATTTGTGAATGAAAATATAAATATAATCAATTATGAAGTATATATGAATGTACGAGGATGGTTGAAAATTGATGACCATGTAGAACATTGTTGACCATATTGACTTTGGTATACCATGGTTGACCAAGGTAGACTATGGTTGATCATGATTGACCAAGACCATGGTTGACCATGGGTGAATGTGGTTGTCCTTTGACGACCATGAATATGGTTGATCATCACTATGATCATGGTTGACCAACACTATGAGAATGGTTGTCCATGGTTGACTATGGTTGAATATGGTTGACAATGGTTGAACATGAGAATGGTTGACTATGGTTGACAATGACCGTGAGTCTGGTTTACCATGGATGACTATGGTTGACCATCGTTAAGTATGGCTCACCATTGGTGAACATGAACATAGTTTACTATGGTTGGATGTGGTTTAGTGTGTTTTACTATTGTTGAATATGGTTTTTGATGGTTGACTATGGTTGACCATGATTAACGAAGGTTGACCATAGTTGACTGCAACCTTAGTTGATTTTGGTAGACCATGAGAATGGCCATGATTTTCTATGTGTGACAATGGAGGAGGATTATGGTTGACCATTACCTTCATTGAACCATGACCATGGTTGATATATGGTTGATAATGATCATGACCATGGTTGACCAAATTTCTAGTTGAAATTGATCTTAGTTGACCATGACCATGACTCTAGTTTACAATGACCATGGTTGACTATGGTTTTACATGGTTGTCTATGGGTGTCCTAAACCCTATTTTAACATTAATTCACTATGTCAAGATGCCTATGGTTGAGGATGGTGATTATGCATAACCATGGTTTAGCATGGTAAAGTCACATTGTGATGTTCATCAACGTTGACTTATGTCAAATTAATGCATTTTCAATAGCTAACCATGATAGTGGTTGAATATGGTTAACCTTGACCATGGTTGAACATGACTATAGTTGACCTTCATTGACCATGATAATGGTTGAGAATTAATTGTGGCTAACCTTCGATGACCATGATGATGGTTGACTATGTTTGACCATGAATATGGGCATCGTTGACTATGAGCTTGCTTTACCATGATTGACTATGCTTGACTATGGTTGATCATGGGTGAACATGACTATGGTTGAGAATGGTTAATGTTGAATGACTATGGTTACACATTACCTTGAGTGTCATTGACAATGAATCACTATGGTTGACCATTGTTAAATGTGGATGACCATGGTTGAAAATGGTTGACTATGTGGTTGAATATGATTGGCAATGTATTTGGATGACTATGTTTAGCCACGACCATGATTGAATATGGTTAACGATGATTGTATAAGGTAGACTACAATTTACCATGGCTGACCCTTGTTGTCTATGATTGACTATGATTGACTATAGTTGACGAAGGTTGACCATGATGGTGGTAGATCACAATGATGGTTAACTATGGTAGATATTGACCATGACCATGGTATATTATGTTTGACCATCTATGACAGTGGTTGAACATGACCTTCATTGAACATGACCATATCCATTATTGACCATGTGTTGGCAGCCAATTCATTTTTTTAATTGCTCTTAAAAAAGCTGCCTACACCTCTTGTCTTCTAAACGACAAATCATCGTTGCATTGTGCAACTAGACATTTGTTTCATTTGTGTGACAATTGCAATTTGATTTTGATTCGGTTTTCACAACTGAAAGTGTGAAAACACCTCTTTCATTGTTTGGACTGTCGTCGTCTTTTATTGATTTTTATGAAAGACACTTTACCATTGGTTTATCACATGACTGCAAAGGTTCTTTCAAACTATGTCCATTTCACTTTGATTGCACAAGTCGATTTATTAGCCATTAAGCATGAAAATTTATTGATTACGTTTGATCCTTCAAAGGTTATAATTGATTTTGGTTTTATATGCTATGATGCTTATAGCTATGAGCTCTTGACTTGGTTGATTATATGAGACTTTTGTTGAAAAGTTCTAATAAACTTTTGACCATGCAACGAGCGCATTGGTAATATTATGAGTTTGATTTAACATGGAATGGCAATAGTTTGAGTTTTGCAAAGGCGCATTGGTTAATCTTTCGGATTTCGATTTCATGTTTTGAATCGTTGCTTGGCGCATTGTTTTATTGGCTGGATTTTACATTGAACGACCATAGTTTCAAACTATACATTGGCATATTGATTTGATTACCCACCGTTTAAACTTTGGGTTGGCCGAATTATGTTGAATTTGGTTATGATTGATTGAACAGGGTGGTACTATGCCATTAATGTTTTGCATGGCGGTGGTAATCCCGCCACATTCGCACGCATACCATTAATCCTTACCTCTTTCAGTGCTGCAGCTATTAGCCGGAACCTTTTTCAACCTGTGTATCATTTTGATTCAAACCCTACCATACTCAGAAGCTATGGCTCCTATTGTGAGGGCCGAGCCAATGGGTGCCAAGCAATGCTGATGTTTGATGGCGCTTATAGTGACTTAAAAGATCATGGGTGGCTCCAGTTCATAAGGAAGTTTGATGGGTATAACCCTGCTGTGGCTCGGCAATTTGCGTTATCATTCGATGGCTACCGAGCCAAAGTGGGTGATGTGCAGCTTGAAATCAATGAACATTTTCATAGCTCAGCGACTAGTCTACCTGTTACGGGGCAGAAATGGTCGAAAAGTTATAAGGTGGATAATGTCCCATGGAAATTGTTGTTTCAGTCTCGAGAGGTGGACTCCTGCGACAGAGGTTTGCCTGCAAAAATGTTAAAACTACACTGGTATGATCTCCTGATGGTAATCAAGCAATTTATTACTTGCGAGGGCAGGTACGGGTTTGTTTTTCTGTTTCACCTTCGTTTATTGATGGTTTTCATGGGTTTCGAACTTAGCATGCCCCACTACCTACATAGAATCTTGTTCAAGATGGCCAAGCGTTACAAACGCAGCCAGGCCGATACCAGCCTCTTCCATGTGGGATTGATTAAAATGTGTATGGTATACGAGTTGGGTTTACGTCGGGACTGTTGGGGTGATTTTCTTGTTCGTAATGGTTTTGAAGAATCAAACCCTCTGCAGGTTGATAAGCCTATGGTGGCCAAAACCCAACCTTTTCCCCCTGTGCCTTATGGCGTTTTTCTACCCAAACCTAAACCCGACTCACCTACGATTTTGCCTATGGCTGTGACTAAACATGTTGAAACTGATAAACCCGTGACCAATCGGCCTAAAGCTAAAGCTAATGCTAATGCCAAAGGCAAGAAAAACTCTCGTTTAATCTCCCATTTGTAGAGAAATAGACCTAAATCCTCTGCCAATTCTGAACCTATCATGGTCAGCGAAGACTCCGATTCAGAAATCGAACGATTTCTCCCCGATCAGTATCCTTACTCAGAGGGTTTATGTGACAAGATTGCATGTGACTTTGTCAAGATTTTCCCACCTGGTCCGAAGGATAATCCTAAGTTTCCTGGCATTGAACTACCTCAAGGAACCCTCGGTGAACCATCGAAAACCTCTGGCACCCCGTGCGATCAGTGTGGGTTATGGTTGGAGAGATATTACACCGATGTCCCGATGCTGCAAACCAGAATCCGTGATTTAGAAAATCAAGTGGCTAAGCTCACTGGTCA